>VYZQ01059164.1:352-13304 GCA_013400655.1 Mystacornis crossleyi | reverse complement strand
TGTAAATTTTGGCATTTTTCTAGGCGCTTTCCTTTTTTTTTTTTTTCACCCGGTGGGAGATCTTTTTTGTTTTGCATTGCTCTGTGCTGGTGGCGCTGTGGGGCTCCGAAACAATTCCTGTCCCTGGCTCTAAAGGGGGAGGGGGCCGGGGGGAGAAAGGTGGGGCACGGGTTGATCTATTGTATCTTTTCCTTTTTTCTGTATCAAAAGTAACTGCAAATTAGTTAGAATGGCGATGAAATTGTATCTCTGGAAAATTGTAGTGTCGTATGAACTATGGCCCGGCAGAGGCATGACCTCACCCTTTCGCTGGTTTGTGTAATGAAGCAGATCCTTAATTTTTTTTTTTCAATCCTGTGCCTAGAGTCCAGTTTTCCTCAGTGATGAGATTTTCGGTCTCACCCCCAAAATGATTTTACAGTGGCTGCAGATGAAAGGTTTTAAAATTATTTTTTGCAGCCAATATGGAAGGCTTTGGCACACACTTATTGTGCAACTAGTCCATTGTTTGCTTGTTGTGAAGTTAAAGGTTCCATCCACAGCTGGTTATCAAGCCCTAAGGTCCCTCTTGCTCTCGTGCTTGCATATGCAAATGTCCTGATGAGGTCTATAGGATTTGGGGTTCTGTATGAAGGTGGGGTTGAAAAGAAGGGAAAACCTAACGTAGTCCTTCAGATTGCAAGAGGATTCACCTGAGGTGGGTGGGTGGGTTTCTTTCCTGTTGCTAAGTGGAGCATGCATTTTACATGTATTTATAAATAGATATATGTTAATGTCTGTTGTTTTCTTTTGTTACAACCTACAGATCACCTTGGTTCTAAGTGCAAAAGGATTAGAAGGCTTTCTGCTAACATCCATATTAGGTGTAAGAAAACAGAAGTGATTAATGTTCTAAGATGGGTGGGAAGATACAGTCAAGCCCACGATCAGAGCATATATTGGAAACTCAACAGGTTCAGGAACAAATTTGACATTAAATTTAACACATTTTAAAGGAATAAACGTGCCTGTTATTTTAGAGTGATAAAAACTGATAATTTTAGAGGCCTTTGTATCTATTTTACATTTCAATATCTTCAGTATTTTTAAAGAATAAATTTGACATACTAGGCAATTTCAAACAGTCTCTAAACTTCTCATGAATGTTTAAATCTTCAAAAATACATTTAGATTTTGTTTTAAAAGGAAGTTTGATCGTTAAATTAATTAGTTTTATGGAAACTGATATACAACTTCAGTAGATCCCTGTGATGGTCTCTTATTTGTTATCTTTTTTTAAAGGAAGGTAGATTTTGCTTCTGTCTTGGGTCTAATACATCTTGCAGCCTTCTTCCAGTAACAAACATATATCCAAAAGAGCAGTCAGCTTTTATCATCTCTGCTGTGTCAGACAAGATCTGCTTTTATGGATTGTTGGCTGAAGCAGAGACCTGGTGGCCTATGATGGTGCAGTATGACCATTACTTCTTTGGTGTCCTGGTACAACTCTTAGATCTTGAGGTCATATCAAGACACAAACCCTCTTAGAAAGTGTGGGTTTTGGCCGTCCTCCATTTCCATTTCTGAGACCTGATCACTAGGACATAAGGTTGGCCTTTTGGGCACAGTTTATGCCAATAGAAATAGTGCCAGTTGTTGAATCTATTACAATTATGATCTATCTTAGAGAATCATTAGATTATTTAAATCTGATGCAACTTTTCTTTTTTGACATCATTTAGACCAGTGTTCAGTGTGCTCATCCATGGAGAACTGTACTGAGCAAATGATAAACTGAGTTGCTTACTGAAGGTATTTTCATGCTTTTCTTATCATCCTGCACCATGAAAGTGATGATTTCTTGTGACTGCAGCCTGTGCATGCAGGCCACGACTAACTGATAGTTGTGATCTTGCTGCTCAGTCAGTTCAAGCTCAGTGAAGTCAGCAAGAACATGAAATCTGAATGGAAACTCGCTTCACACCTGCTCCTCTCTCTCCCATTCAGCTGGGACTACTCTTTAACTTTGGTTGTGGTTTTACAACTTCGAAGCTGCATCTGATGAAAGTGTCTGGTTTTACTCCTATCAAATCATAAGGTGAGAGGAGTGAAGTGCTGATCTTCTGCAGTTCAGTGGTTTTCTCACTTCTCTCCTCCTTTCTTTCTGAGCCATTCTGTTGCCAATAAGAAGTGTTTAAGATTTTGCATCCCCTCAAAGCTAAATAGCAACTAATTTACCTCCTGCATCTTCTGCAGAAATGCCTGGAAGAGTAATTTCTGTGGAGTGGCTCAATCTTTATTGTGTTTTTCCCACCTGCTCCTTCTGAAATACCTGTATGTGGAATTCTAGGACCTAAAGCATAAGAACTTTTTTTTTTCTTTTGGTGTGTGTTTTTTTAATTTTCTCCCTTATATATGCCTGCCTTTCTAAGGTGGTAAAACTTATATATTTCTCTCCTATACAGTTTCCCTTTTACCTAGAAAGTCTATATAGACTCCAGACACCTTCAAAAGATACTTGGGTCTCTTGGCTTAAAACTATTTGAAGTATGGCATCCTACGATAAACCAGTGTTTTTCAAGAACTTAACTCAACCTGACTGACCAAAATGTTCTTTGTCTCTTTGTGACATCCCTCTTACTAATATTACTAGTATTATGTACTCAAGTAAGAGGCATGGTAAAAATGGTTGTCTGAAATTGTCATAGTAGTGCAAGATGTGTAGATCCCAGGCAGATATCATCAACTTCCAAAGTTAACCAAAATTCTGTGCAAACAGGTCCTCAGAAGTGGGCTGGTGGTGTAGAAGAATGTTATTTGGGGCTCAGTTCAAACAAAAGCCATACCCCCTGCTTCATTCACTCGTAATTTGTGCTCTCCAGTTTCCTTTGCTGATAATATACCTTGGTGCCTGGGACTTCTGACTGGTATCTTTTGAGGATTCTAAAGTATTCATTATGTCCTTGATGCAACAAGGTTTCAAGGGTGGGGGGGGCTGTCTTTACATTGGACACCTTTGGACATGATCTTGTTTCTCACCTTTTTTCTTTCATGAGTTTGCTATCTGTACTTCTCCACATCATATTTGTCAGAATCAACTTGTAGCAATGAATAATTATTTTTAAACTTACTTCAAGGATCATCTGTTTCCCAGCTGTGAACAGAGGACAATATATTACACACCTGCTTCAGACTCTCATCTTCTACAGAGTTAGGTTTCTCCACACCTCTTCCAGACTGATATTTGCATGACCTTTCCGTGTTAGAAAATTATCTGCTCTAACTCCTATATGCCAGAGGAACGGCTATCGCTACCACATCCTTCCACCTTTTAGCGTTCTTCATATTTTTCTTCTCTTAGCAAACAGCCCAAGAAGTTAATTCATGTTACAGTGAAGAGACAATCCTAGATTTTAAATTCTTGAGTAAATATACAGGGTGGGGGAATGTCAGTGCTTTGAAATAGAATTCCTGTCTTGCTGCTGTGAGCAACAAAATAACCTTGGACAGATGTGACCACACACCAGTGGATTCAGGTCCTGTGGGCTTCTTTAGACTCTTTGCTAAGTCACATTTCCAGTATATTGTGTTACCACTGGACGGTCCAGGAGCAAGTTAATACCAATACTATAAACTTCCTTAATAGGAAGGTTTGTTCATCGATTCCCTACTGACAGTAGCTAGAGCCTAAAATTGGTGGTCAGAAGGTATTGCAGTGCTTAAAAATCAGTACATTTGCAAAAAATTATTCTCTCTGCTTATCTCCCAATATAAACAACAGAGAGATGGGAACTGCCAAATAATATGTGAGTCCTAGTCTTCACTACTTGTGCAGGGAGTTGGGATGCTGTTGTGGAGCTCATGGATGGTAAATGGAAAGTTGCTCAGAGCCATCCAACACCATACAACAGGAAACAGACGCAATGTCTGTTGCTTTGAGCACCTGTAAAAATAGCAAGAGTTCTAAATGTAGTCCATGGGAATTTTAAGTTGGAGCAAATGACTGAAAATGGGGGATGCTGACTTGCCATCTTCTGTTATGGAGGAGAACCTGGACCACTTTTGCTAGGGAATAGGAAAAGGATGAGTTAGATTTTACAATGCATTGAGCATTGGCATTTCCAGAGGAAGAGGGAAAGGTGGGGTTGGATCTCATCCCTGCTCCCAGAACTGCCTCATGGATTTTACTCAATAACGTTTAAATGTAAAATGTAGGAATTCTAGGGAACAGTGAGCAGATTTGTTCCTCCCAGAGCAGTCTTGTTTTTGTCAGGTTTGGTTTTGGTTGTTCCTTGGGACAAGTGCATGGTTAGAGATCTGGGAATTAGGCCTGTAAGGTGGTGTTAACTCGCACTTCCCTGGATTTACAGTAAGTTGTGGTTCTGAGTGAATTTGAATCCCTGTATCGTATACATTTCATGTAGAACTTCTTTCACATGCCTTTAGATGAGTATTGTTAAATCTGTAATCCTCAGTGGAAAGAAACAGATCAAGTAAATCAGAGCTTTTAAAAATGAACAATGAAAGGACCCCAGCAACAGCAAAAACAACAAACAGACACAACCAAATTTTGGATCTCTGCTGTGACAAGAACCGTATCTTAAACTTAACTGAGTATCCTGATCAGGTCTCCATCTGCCTCCTGTGATTAGTTCAGATCTGAATGTCCTCACTTAGTTAGACATATCCCATGCCCCTGAGTTTGCTAATACTGACCTATGTATGATTTTGATAATGAAAAGTTAGTTCTTAATCCTCACTTCCCTTCAGAGCCTTGAGAAAATTACTAAATAGAAGCAGGACCTCTGGCCTCACAGGGGTGTGCATCTGGAATATTCATTAACACAAATAAGAGCGAGCTTTCCATGTTTGTTCAAACAGGCTAAAAAATCAGGTGACTCAGATCTGGGGATTTCAGCATTACGGGCATCCTTTTCTATTTACTAAAGAATCTTGGTGGTGCCATAACCTGATGACTAAAAGGATAATTTCCTGAAAGGGTCCTTTTACCTGACAGATTTTCATCTGTAATGTCAGGGGTAGACAGGGCATGTTACCTGGATGGATTTATTCAAAAGTTTTTTCTCAAGAAAATCTAAAATTTAATTTAAAATGTTATAATGCAGAGCAGCTGTATTATTTCTGATGGTCTTAAAGGTATCCACAAAAGGCAGAACATCTTGACGCCTTTAGACGAAGTGATTGTGTATTCACAATTCAAGAAAAGTGCCACAATCAGCATCTTCTAAGGAAAAACCATGCTGGGTAACAGAGGGGGGAAAAAACATACATCTGATGACTCTGCATAGACAGTTTCTGTTAGCCCATATTCATCTATAAGCACATAATGAATGAAGATTCCATAAGAAAGTATTCTGATTTCTTTTGTCACCTCTGAATCAATTTCCAAGTTAAAAAATGGGTGTTGTGGGAATCTGTGGGATTTGGAAGGTCTAGTCAAGCAGACTTCCAGATGAGCTGCTTTAATGTGAGAAACTGTTTTCCTTCCATCTGTCATATTGTCCCTTGATTTTTTTTTTTTTATTAGGTTGTGTCTCTTTATGCTAACACCCTTCTTGAGTTGCTTATAAATCAGAAGTTCAGCAGACTTGGCTCATGTGACCAGTAGCAAGCTGGTGCACATTAACCCCGGTGTTAATGCCAGGGGTCTGTCGTGTTCTCTTGGTCAGAGGAGCAAAATGTCAAAACAGCTGTAAAACTGACACTGCTCAATAAGAGAATGAGAATGGAGTGTTTTTATCAGAGATGGACAAGCGGGTTAAAGTCTTACCTGCTTGTAATCTAAATTATTTGAGAAAAACGCCTTCCATTTGGCTGTGTTTCTCGGGCTGCCCTTACAGCAGATTTAGGGATTTCACAGGGGAGGTGAGAAGAAAATGTTGATGATATCACAGCACCTCGGGCTTCCATATCCCACCTACATTAGTGACAGAGAAAATAATCTAATGTGATTTCTGTATTTTTCTTCTCACAGCAACTTCATGTTTGCATCTAAACCAAGACACTTCCCTCTCAACATCTGCCCATCTCCCACAAGTTGTTTGCATTCTCTAAGTGTTGAAAAACCTCAGAAAATGTATTTTTTTCAGGTTAATCCTATCAGAGTTCTGTATTTTTATGCCTCTGCTATCATTTAAAGATATACAGGTACAGATATCTCAAAACAGTCTCATCTGATCAGTTTTATATTCAGAACTAGCCTCCTCTGCTGGATATTTACAGTCAAACTTAATTCATGAGGCTTTTTTCCCCCACTAATGCAGCATTATTAATCTATGCTTTCTGAAGTGTATATATAAACATTCAGTTATAAATATGATCATGGTTATTTGTATCCCAGAAAATAAGCAATATTTTTATAACATTCACTCATGCTTAACTCAATATAAATCAAACTACACTGCATTAAAAATCCACTTCTAAAATTGAAAGAATATTTGTGTTCTTGCAAACTAATAACAAGCCCTTGAAATCCAAAAGCTGACTTATTTGTATTTTTTTCATTTCTTTGGAGAGATATATTTACGTTAAGTAAAGATGATACAGCCTGTATAAGGTACTTAATAACACATTTGTATTAATTTGGTGTGGAATTCAGAGTTCACTCACACTGTAGGTATGTAGGTAGATCCCACGATAAACACATATGTTAGGAAATGCCTCTTCATACCAAGATGCAAATGTACTTTTACTGCACCAAAAGATTTCTGAAGCCAAGCTAATTCCCATCTAGGTATAAGTCAATGTTTTCCTCAATTGTCTGAGGAAAGCAGATAACCTACTTTCATTCTAATTCAGGAACTGCAATTTAAAGCATTTGGCTTTCTATAGTAACTCCACATTAACTTAACTCCACATTATTTAACATCAGCAACGTAATTCTGAAGTTTGAAATACTTGATCATACTAACCAGAAGCCCTGAAGCATTTGAAACAACTTTTCATAGGTTGACTTGCAAGACAGGATTTCTATCTTGGGAATGTAAGGTAAAAACCGAAAAAGTTAGAGCATATAACAGTAAGACATTCAGGTCTTGCTACTGAACTGAAATTGCTGTTTTATTTGCATTTACATAGAGCCAGGCAACTACCAGGGTAGAAGTAAAATTTCTGAAGTCATGCAAAGGCACAGGGCCTGTCCCCAGTTTACCCCTTTATCCTGGATTGGCGTGTGAGCACTGGCAGTTGAGGTTTATGTAGTGGTGCCATGCGTGTGTCTGTGGTGGGGTTTTTTTGTTTGTTTTTAGCTTAATGGTCAGTTGAAGGATTTGGAACAGTGTGCAGACCCACGTACAGCTATAATTTCTCTACTTCTGTTTTCCTTTGTTAGCTTTCCACCTTATATTATGCAGAATATCAAAGTTAGATATCCTTAGCTCTTTGATTGATGAATTATCAATTGTGTTGGCAGGAGAAGGTAGGGCTTTTTATTTGGTTGGGTTGTTTTGTTTTGTTTTGTTTTTAATTTGGTTGTGGTTTTGTTTTCTTATTTGTTTTGTTTGCTTGGCTTTTGTGTTATTTGTTATGGGTGTTTTCTGCAAGAAAAGCATAAGGTTTTTGCCCTTCTGCTGGCTATTCTACTAGAAATAATACAGAATCATGTGATTAAATTTACTTGACTCAGAAATTATTCATGTGTTATAATCTGATGTTTGCAGAAGTCCATGCCTAAGTAAGAGGTGGTAACCAGTCCACCCAGCTCAGACTGTGTTTACCTAATAAATTGTGATTTTAGTATTATTATTGTTTTGTATGTCAGAACACAAAATGTTTTAGATAAAGATTTAAAAAACTCCAAAACCTCAGAGCATAAATTCAGCCATTTTTGGATTTTGTTTTGTCCCTCTTTATCTTACTACTTAATCTTAAAAGATTAATTTGCAAAATGAGTTGCCAGTAAAGATAAATAAATCAAGAATTCAAGGTGTGTCAAGCATAGTATTTTAGAGGGGATATGTGAATGTTTCACTCACTATAGAGTGAAAACATGAAAGAGAAGCTCATAAATCACTTTTAATGCTTACAATTCTTAGGATAACTGTTCTCAATCCATTAAAACTTAAAACAGGGAAAGATGTATTTCAAGACAGAAGAGTCTCAGCATAATTTGTGTCTTTTTACCACCACTGTATCTAAGAGAATAACTGCTTCCACTATAGCCTGTTTTCCCTAGGCACCTAAAAACTTAAGTCTCCAGAACAAGCTATATAAAGGAAACTGATTCTTTTCTGACAGTATTAAAACTCCATCAAATCCTTTATGCTTTTAGATAGAGCCCATTTTACCATTTTCTTGCCTATCTGTCTAGGTGATGTTGGGGCAAATGTTGAGTCTGTAAAATAATAATCTGAAATCATTAACTCCTCTTGAAGTCTTCCTGGTCCTCCTATGGATACAAATGCCTTCACCACCTCTAAGAGTTTATCTGTTGTTGGAAAAGTAGAAATCTGGCAACAGCTTTTGCTGCTCCTCTCTTTGCTTTGTCTCTTCTCAGAAAGAGAATTGCTGGCTAGTGGCTTTCCCTTCTCTTTTGGGTATGGCTCCATGGCATATCCATTTGAGGGTCAACTTAGCTTCCCTGAGGATGCTGGACTCAAATTTTCAGTATTTATGAATGACAGCACATTCCCAAAGAAGATTACACCATTAAATTGGCATCTAGCTCCTTTCACTCATGGAAGAATGTTGCCTATTGTACGTCCATATGAAACATTTTGTTGGCAGTTTTGGAATCTAAAGGATTATGCTTTCTTACATTCTGTTGAACGGTAACTGAAACAGGTTATTAAATGCAGTATTACCCCTTTTCCATCTGTTTGGTATTCTGCAGTCCAAACTGGAAGTGCTTACAAAAAATAGAAGGTAGCTGAAAGATTTGGCCATGCAGTACACGTTCCTACTTGCTCACTAAAATTTATATATATACATAAGACAAATTAATCTCCTGTCCTTGAGTCAAGAACAGAGGAAGAGATTTACTTGGTCACTACTTCAAATTATGATTCAGAGAGCTTCAAATAAGCTTTGCATCTCAACCAAGAACACCTAAAATAACTCGGTGAATATATCATACCAATTTAAGACACCAAAGTTATGAAATGCTAAATTATCTTTCAGAAAAGTGGCAGATGGGATCACAAATGACACCAGTTTTGTAGTGTCGTGTCTGAACTGTTTAAATGTGTATGACAGTTCCATTATCTCTTTTAAAACAGACAGCTGATACAAGTAAATAAGGTGAAATTCACGAAGAATTACCCCAGTTCATTTATGGTTGAAATCTTCGTGCTATTAAGATAATTTCTATATGCATCTACTTCATGATTTTATAAAATGTCATATTACAATAGGAAGTACCTCTAGCATCATATTTGCATACATGTATCTCATTTTAATTCAAACTCCAGGTAGCTCACTGAGATGATTTAAAATAATGCAGCTATCTGAAATGTTACACAACACATACAAGAAAGGTAGCTGAGAAGCAAATTTGAACAGTAGCATCACCAGCAAATGTAGAAGAGGAATATACATAGGAAATCCATAAAAGCTTACTACAGAATAAGAGAGACACCTCTGTCTTTACAAATACCCCTAAGGGTAAGGCATTCTGGAAAGAAACCCAAATACAGTAACTTCAGAATGTGCCATTAATACTCTTAACTTGAGTACTGAAAGTGTGTGTGGCGGGAGAGACCAGTGACACTTCTTATCAGTTCAGAATTGTCAGCATTAATGGGGATTAAAAAAAAAACATGTCAACAAAATTGCTGCATAAATAAGTGAGGAGTTATTAGAAGCAGGGTGTAAGGTAGTCACAGAATGAGAAAAAATAAAAATTACAAATATTTATGGATATGAAAGTCAGTGTATAGTCTAGTGTAATATAAAATACAAACAAATCCTAATTAAAAAAACCCCAAACCAGATGTTTAAGAAAGCTTTTTTATTTTTTTTTTAAAGTTGAGCAACTGTCTCCTAGAATTTTATATCCTCAAAATACAAAATGCTTAAGGCTAGAAGGCAACAAAAATCATGTGGTTTAATCTATATGCATGTCATGTGATACTTTTGTGATGATTGCTGCTAGAATGGGAGACAATATTAAACCCATGCGCAAAAATCTACAATTCATGCTTAAATAAATGACTGGAAGTCTTTCTTGAACTCAGAGAGGTTTTAAGCCATAAAAATAAATAAATACTAAAATCTGTAAAAACTTGTTAAACAGTACACAGGACTTGCAAACCAAAATAGCAAGTTAAGTTTTTGGGCTTCACAAATCCAAGATAGATGGGAGCACAAGAGACCCCTACCCCTGTCTGTAGGTGCATGGATCAAGTTGTATCTTTGCCCATAAAGCTCAGTCTGAATTTAGTACTTTTGAATGTATATTGAAATAATTCTATTTACCAGCTGCATAGCTGATACACAAAGTGCTTTCATTTTAGTTAAGCTTGTTCTTTTAATTGTTTTGAGATCATAAAAAGATAAAGCCTTAAAGAAATGCCCCAAATGATTTTAGCAGTTTTTAAAAAACAGTGATAGCAATTCTCAATGTCTTTTCATTGTATCTCAGTTACTTTACCTTACAGTTCAATTTTTTAAATAGACACATAGCACTTTGGTTCAACAAATTAATTTATACCTACTGATCTTTTACTGAGAGCTTGCAAAGAGTATTTTGGTCGCTACACAGAACATACCAATTCTGCATTAGCTACTGTCATAGGGCAGCACTGATGTCTACAGATATAAAGTGTGCATTTTGGTAGAAGCTACAAAATGGAAAAAAATCTAAAATATACCTGCATTTTCTAACTGAAAGAAAGATAAAATGGAAATATCAGTCTGGTTATGTTCTATACCTTTTCCTGTCATCATCTTTTACAGAACAGACATCAAGGCTGATGCTACATTGTTTTCAATTATCACACTTTTCATCTTACTAGCAAATTAATTTTGAGGGCTAATCATCTTCTGCTACAAAATATTTAAACACAATCTCTTTTATTGGCAAAACTTTAAAAGCTGAGGAGTCCAAGAGTTTCAGGCCAAAAGCTGTTCATAATGCACTGTCCTCTTTGTATCCAAATGTTATTGTCTATTCTGCTTGCTCTGCACTTTTCTCAAGCCTGTGGCAGGGTTAGAAATGCAAAGGTCAATTAAGGATAAGTTTGAATTTGATTGTTCTTCCTTTATAGTTTAGGATATTTCCAATACTTATCATTATGTTCAATTGTTTTCCTTTCGTCTGTATAAGGGGAGAGTTATATTTAATAACCTTATTTTTTGCTTAGCTGCCAGGTGTTTCTTTTTCATTTAATTTTCTAAGTCAAAGCTAGTCTATGATGGCATATTCTGATTTTGGGTTGGTTGTTTTTCAGCACCTTATCTGTCTGCTAATTGGATAAGCTAAATCATTCAGTATTTGTGGAATAGGGCCTAGATGTTTTATGGGCAGTTTATTTCAGGATTATGTTTCTAGCTAGTGTGTGCTTTAAGCTTTAGAGTTAGAGTAAAAAGCAATATGCATATTCAAACATTTGGTTCTGAGGTAACTACTGAAATACAAATGAATACAATGATACTCCTTAGTTCATGCCGCTCTCCTTAACAAAAAAAAACCCACCAACAAAAAACCCCAAAACAACAAAAAAAAGTCTCATTCTCCCTAGCAGCTGTCTTCCACTGCATTACCCATTTGCAGTACAGGTAGAATTTTTCATCTCAGAGAGGTTATGAAGCCAAATGAGTTGCAGTTTAAGCAGTTTGGGAAACCTAGAGGGAAAACAGTCATGCAAATAGTTGGCTCGAAACTGCTTTTAACAACTGCATCTAGTAATATTTCACCTAGTGTCTAGTAGTGGCTTAAGGTTGAGGATGGTGGTATTATTATTATTACTTCTATTATTATTATTAAAGACGTGATGCTATTTTTAAAATTGTTTTTGTTTCTATTGTAATTTCTAAAATTGATAAGCAAACTAAGTTTTTCTAGTTTTTTTTTTGTTATATCTTTGCCGTATTTCTGAAAGTTCTGCTTCCCAAGACTAGTATGTGATAAAGAACAAGTTCTGTCTACCGATTCTCATGTGACAGTAAAAATTACAGTATTTTGCATTAAAAGTGGAGGGACACTTAAATTCAGTCAACACACCACTATCTCACATTTTAAATTAAAATAAGCATAACTGCAATAAGATGGATTTTACTACAGAACTGGAATTCCATTATGACCTGGTGCGAGAACATACACGAGCATGTAGTATTCCTCAGGTAGACGCCTGCGGCCCTGGCCTGGCGGGAACGGAGTTTGACGTTCCTGTGGCCGCGCTGGGAAGCCCTGGGGCGGCTTGTGCATAGAGCACCGAGACCGGGGTAACTCGGCATTTCCGATCCCTTGCTTAGAGCTGAATAGTGCATCAATTTAATCGACTCATTGAGATGTAAACGAGCTTCCCTTATCAGACATGCTCAAGTGAGTTCTACCCTTAGCCTGGGGTGAGCTCGCTTGAGCGGGTCACTGATAATAACTGAAGTCCACGGAAGGGTTAAAACAGTTCACGTGTCTGCATTTTGCTGCTGGACTAAGTTTCTGACAACCTCAGAGAAACGGGGTGCAAATGTCGTTGTAGAGGTGCCCGGTTCTTACGGTTCTTTACAGTTTTCGGGCAGGTGCCCGTGTTTCCCCTACTTAGCACGGACGCGAACTCAGTTCGGTGACGCGGGCAGGGACAGCGCCCGGCGGGCGGCTGCGGCTGAGGGGCCGCGCCGGGCCCTGAGGCGAGGGGCGCTCCGGGGCGGCCCCGCGGTCGGACCCCTCCATTCGCGGGGCGCCGCTCCGGCCGCGGCCGGGGGCACCGCAGCCCGCCCAGGTCGGGGTGAATTCAGAGCCCAGCGCCGCTGTCCCGCGGCCTGGCCCCCGAGGGGCCGGAAAGGTCGGGGCCGG
>VYZQ01059162.1:29018-44623 GCA_013400655.1 Mystacornis crossleyi | reverse complement strand
TAACAAACACATCTCTATATTATGAACCCCGTGTTCAGCACGAATCCAAAACATAGCCCCCTTCTAGTAACTGTGAAGAAAATTAACTCTACTTCAGCCAAAATCAGACACCCAGCCACATCTACTTCTGTTCTTTGACTCCATGGTGCACTCTTGAAACAGTCTTGAAAGAGGCAGGCAGACTGGATTTCTCACAGGTGACATAAAATTAAAATACAGAGTTCAGGAGCACAAATTACATTCTTTACCTGGTCTTTTAGACCGTGGAACCAAACCAAGACTAATCTGAAGTAAATTCTCCTCAAAACATGGACAATATAGACATCAGGCAAAAACTGTTTCATGATGTAAATTCACTCTGGTAGCATCATTTCTTGAACTGGACAAAACCTCAATCTTGAGTATTCATGTGGGAATAAAAAAATGTTTTGTCCTTGCTCAGAACTAAATGAAGAGGTAAACATATTCTTGTTCCTCATGTAGGTTTTTTTTTCTGCACACATTGAATAAACACAAAAAAGTCTTAATCAAGAATATATAGAGGGTAAAAATTGAAAATTAGAAGGCTTAGCAGAAACAAAAGAAACACACTTTTTTGGAATACATCTCTATGATAAATACCAACAATTCCTGACAAATCTCAGATTTCATTGATAGGCAGAGAACATTTAGAGTTGGAATGCCACTTAAAAGTTGAAAAGAATAACCTAAAGTTCAGGTACTAAATCAGCCTGCTGTATGAGTAAGACCATGATCATCATGCACACAAAACATCTTTATAACTTTGGTAAATATATCTGATTCTTTTTACTTTATATGATTCTTCTTTCCTTGTTCAGATTTATTTGAAAACTCTGATTTGAGATTTAATCTTAGTTATTTTGCAGCTTTGCCTCCTGATATGCCTGGATTTGACTGTTACCTACCGTATGATCACATAAACAGGGATTCAGATGCTCAAATGTCCTACTCTACCTTAAAAAGAACATTGAAACAGGTATCCTTCACAGTTTCTGAAAACATCAGCCAGCCCATATCCTGCCCCGATTTTTCCAACAGTATCTTCAGTCCCTGAGGAATAATCAGGTCCCTGAGGAATGGATAATATTCAATACCAGAAAGTTCAAAGCCAAATAAAAAAAAATTAATAAGGTGGAAAAAGGATAAAACAAATAAGCAAGAACCTTGCAGCAGAATTACATTTTTCTCAGGAGACTTAAATAATGTCTTTCAGTATGTCTGCAGTAATGCTTTAAAAAATTCAGTCTATTGTACCATAAGTTGCACAAATTAGTCCTTGAGAAAGGATAAAATTTATCTTGAAGCTAAATATCATGTGCAGGACATTATCAGACACTGCAAATACTAATTGTATGTAGAAGCCTGAATAAAATAGTCTAAGAAAATATATAAATTCAGAAAATTACTGTATTAATGTTGTATTTATTTTTCTGTGAAAATTAGAAAAACTGCATCAGTCACAGATAATTTGCAATATATCTTTTCTTTCTGGGAGAGACAGAAAGCTAGTCCTTTAAGCCACCAAGGATGTAGCCCCAGTGATTAACAGGAATAATTAAAATTTAAAAGAAAAATATTTATTGATACAAGTATGTTCAAGATCTGACTATTTCATGCAATGTAAACTAAAAAATTCCAAGCATATATGCATGTTCAGAATTGGACTGAATATCACAGGCCTACAGAAATACAAGGAGTCTCAGAGAAGAAGGTTGTGGAGGCCAAAAGTGTTTTTGGATCCATACTTCACCATCAGCCAAAGGACATATTGAACACATCATTTTAGGACATTTATTTCATAGGACCAAACTGATATACACCATAGGAACAAAATTCAGGCCTTTGTTTTCCACTTCAAAGTCACCTTCTCTCCCTAAAGTTTTAAAATATTTTTAAAACTTTGAGATTAAGGAAGATAGATATGTCTAGCTTAGAAAAGTTTGCACTTATTTTATCAGGTCTGTGTTCCTATATTGCAAATATGCCTAACAGAATTAGACTCTGAGCACCCAAGCAGTTCAAAATAACACTCCTGAGCAATGTGAACTACCTGTTTCATATAAATGAGATACTAAACTCCAAGAACATGCTGCCAGCAGATTCTACATGACAGAAGAGGTTGGTTAGATATTTCCAAATATAAAGATCTATATGCATTGTCCTCCGTGTGTCAAGGATATTTTCCAGATTCATAAAACTTATAGTGAAAACAACAAATATTTTGTGTAGAGCAACTATTTTTGTTTATGGAAGAATTGGACATTTTGTGTTCCCTACTTTGGAAGTTAACCTTCACTTATCAACCAACAGGGAATCCTGCTAAAAAGTCTGGGCTTAAGAAACACATTTAGGGAAGATTTTGTTCTATATTAACCCACCACTGAAGTTAAATCCTGATCATACACTTCTGGCAAGGATGAAACAGCTGAAGTTGAGAGGTGTGAGGTACCCTTTCTGGACAATATTGTACGATAATGTGGTTAAGACCTCCTCACCTTAACACATTCATAAAACAGATCCATACTGTGCCAAGCATGTCATGTCTTACCAAATGATACCCGAAAGAAACAGCATGCACAGGAATTAACTTTCAGAGCTAGGATGACAGAAGTGCTGTTCTCACACATACTGTTTGATTAGATATCATACACTCACCAAAGTATTTTTACTCTCCTAGATCTGATGTACTAAACAATCCTTATGGCTAGATTAATTCAAATGGCTATGATATAACATTCTCTGTTGTATTGCATTCTCCCTCTGGCCTGTGCTGATACTCCCCCATGAATGGGAGGGCTCTGTTGGTTTTGTAGGAAGCTGCTGCAAATATTTTCATAATTTCTTGCTTTGACCATTTTATTAGTGTGTGAACATCTCTCCACTGGCTCCTGTTCTTTTATCACTTTGAGCATAAAACTATTCAATTTCAGTCGCAGTGATTCTCATAGCTATCTTAACTATTTCCTCTCATTCAACTTGTAAAGGCTGACTTGTTTCTGACTGACTTGAGATTTCAGCCACTCTCAAATATTTCACAGATTTTCAAAGAGACTTTTTGCTTTGTTATGCTGCTCCCCATGGAGATGCAGTATATAAACAAGTGCAAACCTTTATCTTCTTCCGTTTTCTCAAACCTCTTCTTAAAATCACAACATATTTCATAAATCTGACAGCTGTTCACCTTCTGCTAATCACATAAACAGTATTTTTAAATGATTTTCCTTGTTCTTGATAGTCTACCCTCATAAAATCTTGTGTTTGAACCATACACTCGTTCAGGCAGGAACTGCCATTATTTCCCTGTGTTTGTACATTTTGAGCTGTCTTGAACTCACACAAACATTAGTAAATGCTGAAGAATTAACAAAAAAATCCTTTGATATTACAGAGTTAGGCTGTAAGAGGGGGTGGTGAAAGGGGATGTTAAGGCAAGGAAAATTTCTTGGAATTATTTCTCTTTCTAAAAAAGTTATAAATACCCTGTCATTTTAGAGGTCAACTCTATCAGCAGCACTGACATTAAAATGTCCCAGACAAAAGATATTAAAATATAAAAAGTCTTTTATAGGAGCTAAAATTCAAACTCAGTTGAAATAACCACTCATGGGAATTTAATGTCAATGTCATTTGAGTCAGGTCGTACCTTCTAAATTAGTAGAAAGATAATAAGGTCTAAAATACTTAGAAAGTAATGAAGCATTTAGAGTAATCAAGCAATCATTCTGTAATGATGGGGGTTTGCTCACAAAAACTGATCCTCACAGTCTGCAAGTACTTGAAAGGAAGAGAAGGAGCAGAGAATTTAGCATTGTGAATTAAAACAATTATTTAAATTGTATTTTAATTGTATTTTAGGTGCATATACATATATGTATGTTAATTTAGATTATAGAATTTTTGAGGCTTGCAGGTGTAAGAACACATTGCATAACTGAAAGAGTTTAAAATCTAACATCTTTTCAACCAGCTGAGGAAGGATACCAAACATTTTTGTCTCATCTAGACCATTTTTGTCCTCCCCTTCTTTCCATCTGGTTCTGCATCCTTTCAGACTGCATCCTTGCTTGTATGTATTACATCTAGCTACAAAGTACTGGTGTATCTTATTTTATTATAATTGCATACTAAGGTTGGTCAGATGTTGAATAGTTGCATCTCTATGCTAAAGTTGGAAAGTAAAGTTTCTATTCTTTATTGTTGTCTGTTTTTTTTTTCTTTCCTGTTATTGAAAAGTAAAAGCAAACAAATATAGAAACAATATGAGGTTTAACTTTTATAGAATGATTTATTTGTAGAACATTCCTTGTTCTTGCAAGAAATTACCAAGGTAAGCAATGGCAGTTTTTCAGAGGTTTCTTTAAATATTAAATTTCTAGTCTGTTTCTTTGAGAAAGTACAGACATAGCCAAATATTCATTTGATTTGAGAAAGTGTGGCGTTTTTGATTCAGCAGCTGATAAAATTCAGAAGCAAGCCAGAAAGTGACTGACTGAATCCTCTAAGATCCTTACGGTTTTAGCTTTAAACTCCTTACAATTAAGTATAACACATTTCAGTTTAAATAGATATCTAATGTCTTCACATTTAGTTCTGTGTTTAGATGCATGTCACTTATTGATGTGCTTCAGCACTCCTCAGATGCTTTTCTGAAGCTGAGCCCAAATGAACCTTATGCTCTGGAAAACCCCTTCAGGATCAGAGAGTTCAGACCCACAAGCACACCTGAAACACTGGCTGAAAATCAGTACCTTATCGCAGCAAACTTCTTTTTTGGGTTATTTTTGTGGAGACAGAATTAAGTCAGTTTCATGAGGGGTTTTTGAAGATTTATTTCAAAGATTGCTGGCTTACAGTCTACCGTTTTACACCTACTGACATTCTAATACGAAAAGTGGAAAAAATAAAATTGCTAGGTGACAGCAGCATACTTACTAGAGCTCTGCAAAAACTGGCAACACTGCACAAAATTTCTATTTCCTGTTTTACTTGCAAGTGGTGTTTGCAGATGAAAAGATGAAAATGCAGAAAGTACGATTGCATGCACATTTTCTAATGAAGTTTTGTTTCAGGGGAATAAAATGGAAAATTGTTTAAATTTCTAGGAGGAGAGGCAGGGATGCCAAAAAAGCTGGCTATGTGGGTTACCACCAGAAACAAAGAGTTGGTGAAAAGCAACCTGATGCAAGAGGCAAGTGATCAGCCTAGATATCTGCTCGCTTAAGAGCCCATTCAATGGAGAAAGATAAATTCTTTGGAGTTATCTAACTAATAAACTTATGATGTCGGAGAACTGAATGGTTTCTCCTGAGATAAATTGTCCTGGAACATAAAAGGACTCCTTTGGAAAACTATCATTACCACATTGCCTGAAGAAAACAAGCATTTATACTACCTAGTTGAAATCATAAAGAACACTTTCAAACATTTTTTCTTGAAAAATGATGAGTATGGTAATCTTTGGGTCAGTCTAATTCTTATTGTGAAAATCCTGAAGGATTATTACCAATGGGATTGGTTCATAACTTAGATATTAATTTGTAAAATAGGTCAGGACACTGTCTAAAGAAAAGATCAGTAGCCTTAACATTAAGCAATTGCTGTGATTAATTAAAAAAACCCCCATATACTAATCTTATCAAAATCAGAGGAAGGCCCATATAGCTTTTTATTCAGTCTGAGAGTTTAATGTTCTCCAAAAAGAAAAAAAGGTAAAATATGAAATGAAGGGAAAATGAAGCATTCTTTGTGTAGCACTAGTCCTTTGCCTTAATGGAAATGTCTTGATTTGCCTGCATATGTAACAATTATCAAACTCAAAAAATAGAAGAATAGAATTAGTTACGTATTGCATTTAAGCAAGAACACAGAAGGCTAGACAGGAGCAATTTACAGAAAAGAACACTGTTTGACTTTTTTATTGCTTGCAAAATGCCAGGAAAGTTTCAAAGTAATAGCGTAGGAAAAAAAAAAAAAAAGAGCGAAAGAATGAGAGAGAGAAAATAGGAAAAAATGTATTGCCTGAGAAAAGACCCACTTTTAAATGTCTTCACCTTTTCATCCTGATACATAAACCTTCGGTCTGCTTTAACACTGCAAAAGTTATATTTATTTATTTATGAGACCTGGGGTATTTTTTGTGCTTTTGAAAGCTGCATGGGAAGGTTTATAGCTTCCTTTTTTTTTTAATTCTTAGAGTTTTTTAATCCAGAGAAGACACACTTTGTCTAGTGTACATTTGATGTTGTTTTTAAAGGAAATTTCTGAAATGCTTAAATATTTTTACCATGGTTCAGTTTAATCTTTTATTTCTTTGTCCAAAATCTCATTTCTCTTTCAAAGGCTCACTGTTGTTATGAAGAGGTGTAAACAGGGTTTCTACAGTTGGACAGACTGAAAAGGCAAAAATAAAGAAAAAAATTTCCAGTCAAGCCATCTTTGTTAGAAAAAGCTTTGATTCCACATTTTGAAAGTTCCAGAATATTCATTATTTTTCTTTGCAAGCTTTGTGTTTTGGAGGAACTGGAGTTTCAAAAGATTGTAAAATCCATTTCTTCTGTTAACAGCAAATGTTGAACTTTCTCAACTGAAAAAGATAAAACTTCCTGAGATTTACCTTACTTTTAACACAAGAGTAGCTTACGTTTACCGAAAACAGAGGTTAAATAAATATTGGCAATATGTTCCAGCAAGAAAACAGCATCAGTAATTCGTGTTCCACTCAGGATGATAAAGCATCATTCAAGTAGCAATCAGGTATTTGGCTCAAATTTCTAAAACTCTTTGGAGCATTTCTCATCTCCAGTACGTAGATTGGCTGGATATCCAAATCCAGTGAGTTTCATGCCTCCCTGCACTGTGCTTCCCACAACACCATGCAAGGAGAAATGCAGGGCTGCAGCTTCTCAGGTCTTCCTATGACACTGTCCACCTCCCAAGTCTACAGATCTTGTCCTTACACTGCCTCCTTTCTATTCCCAGTCCGCTACCCTGGTGTGTAGGGGATCCCAAGTGCAGGGCCACTGAAGACTCCTATTTTCCCCAAAGCAAACACAGCTCTGATCCGCACAGCCCGTTTCGCCTTGTGGCAGCAGGCAGCTGCAGCAGACAAGGCTCAGAGCCAGGAGCGGCCGCCACACCTCGCCTCCTTTGATCTCGCAGCCTTTCCCCGTCTCCGGTACCAGACGCAGCTTGTCGGTGGGGCTCCCAGTCAGCTGCCAGCTGCACCTGGCCCAGCACCGCGCTGCTGTAGATAGGGAAGGGGCCTCACTACCAGGCGGAGCCTCCTCCTTGGAAGAGGCTGGATGAGCCTGTTTCATGGGCTGCTGCTTTGAACTCCCATCACCTCGCTGCCTCCCACATCTGGAGCCTGAGGTGAAGGAAGATGAAAGCGTGCTGGGGAGTGCAGAGGCTTGTGAGGCACGCTGGGAATGCTCCCAGCCTGTGAGCCAGGCTCCCGACTTGGCCATTCCCCAACTTGGGCTGCTGCATCTCATGGTTAGAGCAGCTACTCCTGTGTGTGCAAACTACCAGGGGTGCACTTTATATATTCTGGACTGTTTGTACATAAACCAGGGCGTGTTAATAGCTTGCATTTATACTTACAAACCGTGGCTCTGATAATATTCAGACATCACGCCTGTATCAATCTTAACACTTTTCAGAGGTACTGATGATGACCAAGCACTGTAAGAGTCCAAGGTATCTAACATTTACAAACCTTGCTCGATAACTTATCCACTGCATGCTCCCACTGACTTTCACAAGTTTTAAATCAAGTCTTTAAAACACTGAAATGAAGAAAAAAGGAGAAAAATTTCCAACAAATACTGCTTTCCAATTCTGCTGGGCTTTGTAGTAAATCTATTAAAAGAAAGGGCAAGTCAATATGAAATGCACCTGGCCTGTTACTCTGAAGCTGAGCACTGTTTCCAGCTGAGGCAACCCTGTTAGCATGAGCATTAGCTTCACGGTGGTCTGCAAAACTAAGGCACTTGCTGAACTAGCTTTTCCAAATAAGGATGTTTTTTTCTGAATGGAAAATTTCAGGGGCAGATTTTACATTAATAGCAAAGCATAGATTACAAAATGTATTTTTTTCTGACCTGTAAATTTTATTGTGTTTATGGTTTGTGACATCATAACATTCACTGAATGCTAGTGTAGGAGGAGGAAGAGAAAACTGCCTTTGCAAATATATAATCGTGTAAATCTTAGTCTCCCTGGTCTTTTTACAATAATAAACAATGATACATAATTAATTGTAATTTTGCTGGAAGTGACATTATCACCATATTCATAAATACCCACAAGGCAAGGACTGTCCCAGGGGAGATAACTTTCTTTCAATGGTGTGATAAAATGTTCTCATCACAGATAGTATTTATTGCCTATGTAATAAGGATGTTGATTAAAACAGGAGAAGAGTAAATAAGCAGACACAAAGCATCCCCACTATGCTCATTTCATAGGCTTGCTTCTACTTGTTTAAAACACAGTGTATTAATATGGAATCTGAGAATGATCATTTTGCCTCCTTCTACTTTCTTACTGGGTTTCTATTTTTGTTTTGGAGAAAAATGACTAGAGAAATATCTGAAACCTTAATATCTTTTAAAAACTCCTACAGGAAGCTACAATCTCTGCTGCAGTAAACTGCACAGAATCTCATCACTTATCACTTAGTTTCCTCTAGCCAGCTTTCATGCCCCATTGTGAGCACAAACATTTCATTACATTTCCTTTTCTCACAAGGTAACCAAGCAGAAATGAAAATAAATTAATTACATTAAATTATACATTATTTACATTGCTTAAATAAAGAATGAGATATGATAAAGTCATGTTTTGGGTTTTTTTAGATGAACAAAATGCCCTTTTTGGTAGATTGCTAGTCTTTCAGAAAGGCAGGTGACATTTCCTGCAACACTGGCCGCAGCTCGCAATCCGCTTTTGGAAAAGCTAAGGAGACTTAGAGTTTAAAAAAAAATTTCGAAGTTACACTCTTAGCTAGGATGAAATATTGTGGATAGGTTCACTTCAGCCAAGTTGGTGAAAACCACTCACTGTCAACTTTTCCTTTGTTTTTTGTAGTTGCTCTCTCGGTGTAGATTTGATTCATACCACCTAAAAATAAATCTGCAAAGCAGAAAACTTATCTGCGCTGTCCTGATATCAAAATTTCTCTCTTTTTGTTTAGAGGTAACTTAAGATCCTAAAATGAGTTTCAGTTTCTTCCTTATTTTTAAAAGGCGTTTCCTTTTGCTTTTCTTTTTGTGTAGACATCTTTTTGCACTAATGATGTAATAATTTTTCGATATCTCTTTTTATTACATTGTTTAAATCTTCCATGAGTAGCATCAGCTACTTGCTTCAGAAAATATGATGCAAAGTTGTATAGAAGGGTTAAAATGCCACTGACCATGAACATCTGACAGTGCATTCAAGATTCATTAAGGTTCAGTTGCAGCATGAATTAAATACACCTCTAAATCAAATGAATTATAAAATGTACTATTCCTTAGACTACTGCAGTAGTTTAGAAACTAATATTTAGTCATATGATGCCAAAAATTTGAAATTTTGCCTTTAATTTACTGAAGTTGGAACTTCTTAAATTGCTATACTATCCAATATCTTTTACACTAAGGTTTGCCTAAGGTTTTAGCTAATTTCTGTCTACAAGGAAAACCATTTTAATATTAGTGAAGTATATGAACTAGAAAATAAAATATTAAAATATAAAATTTCTTTTCCCATAAATTTCTGTAATGGAGGAAAACACTTTTGGGAATCAAAAACATTCAGGCTTGCTTCCTATTAATTCTCTAAGGTTCAGGTGGGTGTCTTATTAGATCTAGATAATATTTTAGGCTGCAAATATGATATATCAGAACTCTTTCTTCTTCACAAGTCTCAGCCACTGATGATGAGATGAAAAGACATTTAGACAAAGACAAAAAATATGTTCTTCAGAACTGCAAGATACATGTCTGAGTGTTTCACAATTTTGCTTACCTTGAAGGTCTTACATTTAATAATACATATTTCAGCATCATAAATAATATACTAAGAGACATAATGTGATGGTCGGTTCACATTGCCTGGTTCTTCTCAAGATTTGAAATGAATAACCAAGCAACATCTCCATATAAACCAGTTCAATGGAATTTATTTTTAATAGCAATTTCCTTTGTTCCTTCGGTCTTCAAAACACATGGCTAAAAATCATATTCCCCTGGTTTCGCATGACAACTACATCTTGCTGTTTTTCCACATCATGACTGTGCTGCAGTACACATCATATGGCATGATTAGAAACATTATGACTCATGATACTATTGAATTCGAACAATACATTGAAACTTTTTTTAATTTCAACCTTTGAGGAACTCACCAACAAGCAAAGTAGTGGTGGTGCAATTAATGCTGCCACATAAAAAAGAATTTAATTTCCTGTAATTATGAAAAGCTCTGTAAATACTCAATTCTAGCTTAACTCCAAAATGAGCTAACATCTGCTCAGATTTAGGTGAATAAAGTACCAGAGATGATTTATGTTGTTTTTCTTCATTGTTAGTTTTCTTTTTTTCCTTGCCCTAAATAATGGGACTCTTTCATAATAAAGTCTTACTTTTCTCTTAACTTCAGCAACGCTTTCACTGCTCACTCCTCTAATTATTTGATAGGAAAAATCTTACAAGTTTGAGCAACTGATTCTAATTTTTTCATTAGTATTTGATTTTAACCTATGATAGATATTAACATGATACCAGTGTAATTTTGTAATTAAATCAGTCGTCCAGGTGGCTTTACATGAGAATTAATCTACCAGATGTTGCTAAAAAAAAAAAAAAGAAGGAATTTTATTTGTTATTAGAAGAAACAATTACCACTTCTCTTCAAATTTCAGACGTCCTGTATTCAAAATAAGTGATTTTAATAGGCTGGTAGTTATTTTGATTCAGTGTTTCTAAATGGGAAAGAGATGTAAAACAAAATTAAATTTAAAAAAAGTCGATAGGTCAAATAATTGTCTACTGTCTGTGACTGGGAGATGGCAAATATAAACATAACAGGACTCAAAATCAGTCAGGAAAGTGATAAAGGCTTTTTGACTTATGAGAGAGGAGTCCTACTTATGAAAAAAAGGAATTGCCATAGAAGAAAAAGCACATTAAAATCACAACCATTAGAATTATTAGAATTATTAGAAATGTACCTAGACTATGAAATTTAATTCTTATTTAAGCTTGGGTTTAAGCTCAGGTTTCTAACCTAATATGCAAGCTTCGAGGATGTTGGATTCTAGGTGTCTCATCATACAATACAAGAGTCATCATCGAAAGGGTGTAATTACAGTCATGCAAAGGTGGAAGAGTTTCCAGCTTCTGCTGTGACCGTATCAAACAAGGCAAGACAATATTGCAGAATCACAGAATCACAGAACGGATGAGGTTTGAAGGCACCACAGTGAGTCATTTGGTCCAACCTCCCTGCTCAAGCAGGGTCATCCTAGAGCACATGGCACAGGATTGCGTCCAGATGGTTCTTGAATATCTCCAGTGGGAGAGACTCCACAACATCTCTGGGGAACTTATTCCAGTGCTTGAATACCCACACAGTAAAGAAATTCTCCCTCATGCTCAGGTGGTGCGTCCTGTGCATCATTTTCTGCCTGTTGCCTCTTGTCCTGTTGGTTGGCATCACCGAGAAAAGCCTGGCTGCATCCTCTTGACAACCTCCTTTCAGATGGTTGTTATAATTATTCATGAGGTTGCCTCTCAGTCATCTCTTCTCGAGGCTGAACAGGCCCTGCTCCCTCAGCCTTCCTTCATAAGGACAATTATCTTTGTTACCCTCTCCGCTCCAGGAGCTCCCTGTCTCTCTTGTTCTGAGAGCCCAGAATCTGGACGCTTCACTCCAGATGTGGCCTCCCCAGGGCTGAGTAAAGGGGCAGGATTACCTCCCTTTACCTTCTGGCAGTGCTCTTCCTAATGCACCCCAGGACACCATTGGCCTTCTTGGCCACCAGAACACACTCCACACTCATGGACAGCTTGTTGTCCACCAGGACCACCAGGTCCTTCTCTGCAGAGCTGCTTCCCAGCAGGTTGGCCCCAGCCTGTGCTGGTGCATGGGGCTTCTCCTCCCCAGCTGCAGTACCCTGCTTTTGCCTTTGTTGAATTTCAAGTTGTTCTTCTCTGCCCAACTCTCCAGCCTGTTGAGGTCCTTCTGAAGGGCTACGCCTCTGGGGTGTAGGCTGCTCCTACCAGCTTTGTGTCATCAGTGAGGAGGCATCTGCCCCTTCATCCAAGTCACTGATGAACAATGGGCCCAGTACTGAGCCTTCAGTATCAGGCCTTCAACTCGACCCTGTGCTGCTGATTGTGAGCCTTTGGGATCTGCCATTCAACCAGTTCCCAATCCACCTAACTGCCCACTCATCCAGTCCACACTTCCTGACTTTATCAAATGTTGTGAGAGACAGTGTTGAAAGCCTTGATGAAGTCAAGGTAGACAATATCCACTCTTCTCCACTCATCCATCCAGGTAGTTGTTTTATCATAGAAGTGCAACATGTGGGTCATATATGATTTACCTTTGGTGTATCCATGCTGCCTAGTCCTGATCACATTCTTGTCATCTGTGTGGACAAAGATGGCCCCCACAATGAGATGCTCTATCACCTTTTCATGGATTGAAGTGAGAATGACTGGCTGGTAGTTCCCTGGGTCCTCCTTCTTGCCTTCAGGGTGATATTTTCTATATTCCACTCCTCAGGCAGTGCCCTATCTTCATGACCTTCCAAAGAGGATTGCGAACCACTTCGTTATGGTGTCCACCAGCTCTCTCAGTGCTCTTGGATGAATTATGTCACGGCCCTTGGACTTGTGGATGTCAATTCTCTCTAGGTGTTCTCTAACCCAATCCTTCTTGACCAAGGGAAAGTCCTCCTTCTGACATTCTTTTACCCTGGTATCTTGGGCCCAAGATTCATGAGGACTGATTTTGGAAGTGAAGAAGCTCTTTGAACAAATGCTGAAGAAAACTTTTCAAACAAGGCTGCTTCTTTTCTGTCTTCCCTTCTTTCACTTTTCAAACCTCTCTCCCGGATTCACTTTCCTAACCACTGCTTTGCTCTAAAGTGAATGCTATACACTGTCATTTTTGAGTTACAGGACATCAACACAACACATTAAAAATTTTGCTCCTTCTTATACTATTACAGAATTGCCGCACAAACAGAAGGTTTAGAGCTTTCACATCTTCCCTCTGTAAACACTGTTCTTAATGTAATTTTCAAGTATTTTTAAGGTTTTGAGGTGTCGCTTCTACCCTGCTAAACTGGCCTTAACTTTATGAAGAAGAAGGCTCACAATTTTTTTAGTACTTTGCAATTTCTCTTTGAAGTATTCTTCCTATGAAAGTATGCTAAAAATACAGTACTTGATTGTGAGAATTTTTATGCTGAGTTCCAGTCTGGAGTGAAATTTACAGCCAGGTTATAAATCCTGAAGAGCAGAAGTTTATAACAGAAATGTTTCTAAGTCTGCCCACTGAACTGCTGCTGGAATGATTTTCTACACAATGTAAAGGCCACTTGAAAGTTTTCTATTTTCCCCCAGTAAAGACAAATAGATCTATTTCAGAAGGTGGAACTTTTGAATAAAACCATAATTGTTCTTATAGTATACTATCATAAACCAAATTCAGTTTATTCAGCTATTAATTTTCTGCTAAAAACCATGTTGCCCTTCAGAGCATTACATTTTGCCTATTGAAACTGACAACAGGCAAAGCAAAGGCTTTACATAATGAGACAGAGCACCATGAATCATCAAGAGTATCTACGCATTTCTTTACATTTAAACATACTGTGTGATCTCAAAGTGTTCCTTCTACAACTAGTCTGATAAAACCATCTTAAAAAACAGATGGTTTCCTTTTCTTTTTAATTTGGTTGTGCACAGAGACAAGCAGCTTCATATCAGAACCCATCACGTAGTCTTCCCTTTTTCATAGTCTTTCAAAGGGAAAGGCTCCTGCATAAAGAGTTGGGGAATCTATGCTAGTAATGACACTTCACTAATGACAAATTTAATTCATTTCAAGAACATTCATCAAATTCCTGTTGGTTTAGGTTTTTAAGATTTCTTCAGTATGTAAAATATTTGTTAAGAGCATAGGCCTATATATTTCTGCTAATCTAAGAATTTGTTTAATGCCTAAAATTCATAGCTGGTTCCTGACTACAGGTTTTATCAATTTTAATCTTCTTGAGAATTTATGTGCTACATAAACAAGCATTAAAGATAATAAATCAAAGTAGAATACCTGAGAATTTATTTTTCACAACCACTTATTAAAATCTGCTTTATGGAATGCATAGAAAATACAATTTCTGTAGAAACAGATTGAAATTGTAATAAGTACCTCTAATTTTTCCTGTTTATCCACAGATTAACCTTCACATTTTTACATATGATGGCTATAAATATTTTAGATTTTATAAAGCAGATACACATTTAATCAATCCCTTTGATCAGCATGAGAGACTAGGAGAGATCTTCATCATCAGTCATACATCTAAAAGTGTAATAATCATACATGTCTACACCTTGCTTATAAATACAAACCAGCACGATCTATTAGGGTATTAATTTACGATTTGTTAAAAAATGTTTTTAATTTAGATGACAAAAAGCTTTCTGTAAACATCTCTTGTCACGCAATATATTTAGAAGTTTGCAAGTTAGACTTGTAAAATTCATTCACCCTGAACACACCAGGAAATTTGTAAGCACTGATGAAAACACATGACATTTTCAAGAGACCTCACCATTGGTCAACTGTTACAGTTGAAATCAATATATATTAATCATACTAATAAACTTTTTAACGCTTATTTGATAGAAATAATGTACATAGAAGATACATAGATGGCTGTTGCTACAGACTTCATTTCTTGGGTTACTAACGTGTGAAAGTCATTTCACTATGAAACATAAGGCATCCTATTAAATGAGGATGGTGTAAATAATAGCATGTGACAGATAGATGCATCATGTTAATCATCTAAAATTTGGTATTTATATAGCCTGAGTTTTTTTGCTTTTTCTGTGATGCAAAATTTTACTTGTTTTCCAATTGACATAGGTTCTCTTAATTTCATTGTAACTTGAGTACAGAATTAGACCTGTAGTTTTTGCACATTCTATACTTCTATTTCTCATTGAATGTGTTGAAAACTAAAATATTCTATAGCTTTACTGTACTAAGAGCTTTTGAAGGGAATGTTTTTACTAATCCATATCCATTAAATATGGGAAAAGAAAAAGTTACGTGATTGTTCAAGTAAAAACACCCATTAATATGTTTGCTTCCAGTTGCCTTTGTTACATGAAAAAATAATAATATTTGTGATATAAATTTTTCATATTTGCAACTTCCATGAAGTCATTCTAGCAGGAAAAAACAGTAGAAATTCTAAAATATCTAATGTACTAAGGATAGAAAGCAACACTTGAGAATTCATAATCTGCACCATCACTTTTACAAATTTCATCCAAGAAATAAGAGGTTAG
>VYZQ01059159.1:73260-104218 GCA_013400655.1 Mystacornis crossleyi | reverse complement strand
CGCCCCGCCGCCCGCCGCCGCTCCGCCCACTTAAAATCACAGCGCCGGCTGCGCCCCGACGCCGGGAGGGGGTCCCTGCGCCCAGCGCCGCTCCAGCTCCCAGTCCCGGCCCCGGCCCCCGATCCCGGCCCCCGATCCCGGCCCCCGATCCCGGCCCTCCATCCCGGCCCTCGATCCCGGCCCTCGATCCCGGCCGGAGCTGTTCGCCGCCGCGGTGCTGGAGCTGCGCAGGACAGAGGCAGGAGCGCTGACCTCGGTGCCTGCGGGTCCCTCAGTATCGCCCGTCGTGCCGGGAGAGGGTGAAGGGCTCCCGCGGACCGGGAGGAGATAGGCGCCGAGGTGTTAACCCGGTGGGTCCGAGCCCCGACAGCGTGGCCGGGGCCACACAGCTCGTCAAGCAGGACAGCGTTAGCGGGGGGGCCCTCATGTCGCTGCCCCACGGTATGACACACAGCTCCAGCGCCGGGGTAGCCCTTGAAGGAAAGTGGGGAAGGTGCTGGAGCACAGGGCCGGGGGACACCTGGAACCTGGCAGGCCCCACCACCCGGCTTGGGCTCCGTGGAGGCTTTGCACTGGCCGTGGGACACACACATGCTCCTGCCTGTCCAGCTCTCTTCAGGGTGTGGGGCTCAGCGCCTCCAGAGCGCGGTTTGGTGTCTCAAGTGAGTACAGGTAAAGTAACCATTCCGAAACTGCCGCTGACTTAAAAGCAATATCGTGGCACGAGAAAAACGAGGGAAGTGAAAACACCCTTGCCCTGACTGGGTTAGTTAAACGTGATTCAGAAGCATCCCTGGAGTAATCTAAGGATTTCATACAGCAGCTGATGCCCCTGGTTGTGCAGCAGTCATAATGGTCTGTCTGATGTTACAGCAATGTTTGAAATCTCTGATCAAGGTTTATTATTTGCTATTGGGCATCCCACTGTGCTGGTTACTGTACAAACACTCATTAGGATGACAGTCCTTCCCTCCCTTGTCAACAGTAATAGCAGCTATTGAGCCTACCTTTTCACAGCAGTGCTTTCAAAATAAACAGTAATCGGCTTCTGTGGACTGATCATATGCAACTGGACGGAGGGGGGGGTGGTCCTGGCATATTATTTGCATTTTTTTGATGCAAACTTTCAGTGTAGGTTAGTCTGAAGATCTGTTAGTGCTACAGATTTTACAAATTTTATAGCACTAAATGTTTCTGTCTTTAAAAAAGGAAGATTCATGACCTTCTGAGGATTCTCAATGACTGTAGCACAACATGGAAAATTATAAAAGCTGGACTCTAGGGCCAATCTTATGTTTTAGTCAGATATTTTTAAATTGCAATGGCTTCATTAAAACTTTAAAGTTCTATATAATGTATACAGGCAAATCCAGAGAAGAGAATCCATCTTCTGTGCATCTTTAAGTAAACAAGAAAGTGTATTTTGAGGGGTGAGATTTAAGTTGCATTTCTACTTTCAAAAGTGTCTTATTGATTATATTAAAAAATTACTAAATTTATATACAAATGGATTTTTTTTTTTTTATTGCAAGCTCTGCCAACTTAGCCTGTGAGTTGAGCATTGCATGGCTTCATTTCGTCTCACTGGTCACCAGAAATCATAGCCCTGTAGGCCAAGATATCTTTTTAATACATCTTTGCCACCCCGTGTCTTCAGAATACTATGATGGGAAGGCATGACTGGATATGCAGAAATTTTCTTGCTGGTAATGATGACTGACCAGCTTGAGCCTCCTGAATAACCAATTTGCTGGGTTGGCATGTAGAAAACCACAGACTCTTCTCCACGAATGTTGTCTGTTTTATATGCTTGTAATCATGAAACAAAAAAATAGGGATGCCCTTTGTTGATCTTCTCACACAATGGTTTTTAAGACTGAAAAGCAGCCCCTTTAAATATGTTGACAGGTTCTTTGTACTAGGGACATTGAAATACACTCTTGATTTTTGGAAGGATGGAGGTGTCCATCCAGGTGATGTAGAATTCACCTCAGCATCCAGGTTCTGCGGAAGTGTCCGTGGGCACTCAAATGTCTTCAATTTGCTGATTCTTTTCTGTGAAACATAACAGTTACAAGGACTGCTCTGAAGCCCAGGACAGAAAGAGAAGGTTTATCAGAATGGGCTCCCAGTAAAAGAATTAATGGGAACAGTCCAGAGACTGAAGAAACCCACAGAGCCCTCTCTATCTGCGGGTTGCAGCAAAGACAGTGTCTCCCAACTCATGCATGCTTTGTGCCAAAAGCAGGCTCCCATCACAGCTGGCTGCTGAACATTGCCAGGACCTTCCCTCCTAATGGCCAAAATTTCAGTTTTCATTTTTTAAAGAAAAAGACCTCTGGGAGGAGACCACTGCATCGATGGAGAGAGATTCACCTACAAATCCAACATGACATTTTAATGATGGGATCTGCTGCCATACACACACACATGCAGCTTTTGTTGATGGAAATTTCCCCTCTTTCAGCTTAGTCTGTACTATGACAAGTCCCTCTTCTGCCTGTCCCACAAGCAGAGAAACTGCTTTAGTCTCTCATGCATGCATGAGAAGATTACTTTTCTGAGACAGTAGACTAGGACTATAGAGGCTCCCACACAGGGCTGTGCATGCCTAAGGTTTTGGCTTGTCTTATGGTCTACGACAGCTTTTCATGTGTACCCCTGTGACCATCCACAGAAGCTGCCGATTGGATTACTGTAACCCAAAATGAGTGTTCTGGATTGTGAAAATTGCCATGTATGAAATGCTAGTAGTCATTTGATTCCAAATGATTGCAGAGGTGCAGAGATATGATGGATGGTTCTAAAAAAGGTTATATCAGTCCACTGGGCTTTTATGAACAGTCAAGAAAACTGTCACCAGCGGTGGTTTGCAGTTGAAAGATCTAATTATATAAACCTAATGGAACACAGCTATAAACATAGCTGTGTTTTCTTCTTAATCACTTAAACTTGTGTTTAGCTGCTAGAAATTGCTACTAGAGTAAATGGACTTCTGTAGCCATGGCAACCTGTGGATCCACTTTTAATTTGTCTACAGAGAAAATGTTTGGTGTTGTTTTCCTTGAAGTTTTCTGGTTTTATTGCAACAGCAAAGATGCCTTCTGTACACTGCTTCTGAACCTGATAATCTTCATGGTTAAGATTACGGTAGTGGGAAATTTAGTGTTTCTCACTTCTCAGTAACTTATTTTTCATAGTTAGCTCTTTGAGGAAGGGTCTTTTGCCATCTTCCACCATATTTACACTGCCAAACCTTGGCAGTGTAACATAACACTGAACATAAACAGAATATTGACATTTCTGTCTCCTACCTAAGCTTCCTCACTTCCGATTGATTTCACGGAGATTGTGGACCTAAACCCTAGTGTGTGCCTGGTCCATCCATAGTACAAATACACCAAGATGGAATCATATTTAATCAGATTGCAAAATTAATCTTTTCTAATCCCTTGTTCTGACAGTGCAGCCCAGAATCTGAATTTCAAACTGTCTTCCATCTCAATGCCTCACTAAAAGGAATCTGTAGAGTCAGAGTTGAGTTGTTTATCCAGTGTTAGGCCAGTAGGCTTCAGTTGCTTCTTCCATTATTGCATGGCTTCAGAGGAACAGAAAAACTTGGGGAATAAGCTTCATCAAGACTGAAAACAATAATGAACTGGAGCCAGTGGACTGTTTCCTCCCAAGATCCTGAGAAGAGAGTAGGGAACAACTGTCCCGTCCTTGGGAGAGGTCATGGATCAGCCTGGTTCTCAAGCACGTCACTATTTGTTGTCCCTACTTTGCAAGGAAGAAATCTCTATGACCAAAGCCAGTCCTGTTACGTGTCTTGCTGCATGGCACAGGGAAAAGCAGCTCAGTAGGGATTGATTTGCCGCTGTCCTGCCCTGCGTAATATACTGCTGTATGCAGGCTGTCGTGGAGCTCTTATCCTCCCTGCAGCCCTCCTGCTAGAAGTAACATTGGTAATACCTGTGGGTTGGGTTTTTTTCTCTTAAATTCATCAAGTGTTTACAGCACGTGGCATGTTGGATACAATACAAAGGCTTGTCTAGGTATTTCCTTTTTCTTTCTGTTTTCCAACTGGTTTGTGTTGTTTGAACCCTGTATTTCTTGGATTGATGTTTAACATTTCCCAAGTATGATGTTGACCCAAAATGCAAGGAAAAAACAAGATGCTGTTTTCACATGAGAGAAATGGAACAAATATGTTTTTCTCTTATAGTATGAGAGGGAGAGGTGATTTTTGGCTCTTCTAATACTGAGGCAAAAGTGGACTGAAATTTAAAATTTAGGAGAGAAATTTCAGTGCTTCAGTGATCAACACTTTTGATTTTTAGATTAAGAGCCTTTGGAAACCATGTTTTGTGTATGCCCAGCACATTTTTAGCAAAAGCTGTGTTATGAATAAGGCTCACCTAAGCTCCAAAGGGAGAGATAAGGTGTGTTCCTCATGCATGCATGGAAAATCAGCTGTTTAATCAATAATTTATGGAGGGTCCATAGGGCATCCTGCAACGGTCTGCAAAAGCCCGCCCTTCCTCTCTGGTGAGGGTGTGAAGCAGAAGCTAAGTGCAATAGGCCAGAAGCACAGAGCTATGCTGTCACTCAAAAATCAGAGTGCTCTAGGGCAGCATTTACTTTTTCATTGAAAACCATGCAGTTTTGAAATGCACTTTTAGAAGGGCTGACCCCACGCATGCACTTCACAGTAAGACCTGAGCCTCAGGGGAGCACTGTTAAAGGCTGCAGTCCTTAAGCCAATGCTCTGCAGCAGCCTGTGTGCCCTGCAGTGTAGATCAAGTTTCACGTTTGATCAGCATGGGAGTTGAACTTAGAAAGTCCCTGGGACTGCTAGTGTGGTACCACCTGGAAGCTCTTTGTTTAGCTAGTTAATTCTATTAAAACACACTACAGGATTATTAAGCTTGCAGGGCTTGATGCCCAAAGTTAGTGATAAGAACTTTGCTCCGTGTGACTTACAACTCACAGTCAGGTCTGTGAGAACACTCCTTATCATGCAAATCACACGTGCAAACCTAGCTGTATTTTTACCATCTACAACCCTGTTTGCTGCAAATTATAATTTCAGATCTTATCCTATATTTGTTCATTAGCTTGGTAAAAACATAATAGGATTTTTCAGGGAAAGCTGTGTTGTGGCAACATGTGAAGGAAGTGACTAGGGAATGGGATCCCAGCCAGGCTGGTTCCTAGTTTGCTGGCTTCCATAGCATTTGCTTTGCCACGGCGGTCCCTGCTTTATCACCAGAGGTCTGCAGATTCCCAAGTTCACTTTCTTGACATCTTTCTTGCAGGATGCCTTAGCTGCCAAGTCAGGAGTCTGCCTGCCTGCGTGCATGGGTGCAGCCATATTCGGTCTATTTGCTCCACAGATTACACTGTCATCTTCCCATTGCAGCTCAAACTGGAAGGTTCTTCAGCTGCAGAATGTGCTCATTCTTTCTGAGTATCAGCTTGTTAATTTACCTTTCCAACACTGAAGTAAAGTGGTAAAATCGTTAAATAGTGCAAACACTAATCTTCTATAATAAATATTTAATAATTAATGATTAATTTGAAATTACCCTATGTGTATTATTATTATTAAACTACTAATGTTTAGAATAATAATATAATAAAATTAGGATATGATGTTATTGAAGGGAGGCCCAAAATATACACTAACATTATGAAGTCCTCTTCTTGGAGACAGAAAACATAACCCATGAGTAGATAGATGAGCCACAGTGCCCAAAACCAGTTCCTCGAGTTGTTTATCATTGTCATCTACCGTGACTTTCTTTATCTATGGAGAAATGCATTCTGGTTTCTAGCATGTTTTTTTAAAATGCCCTTTTAAGCCACTAGGAAATAAAGTACCCCATCTGGCAGTTGCCAAGATGCCTTGATTAGTGTTATCTAAATAGGCTCCAACCCATCAATAACCTGTGCTAAATCTTCTCATAAGAGATTGTTTCTTTCCAATTTTTTTTTTTTGTACTAGTAACTTGTCAGAAAATTTTAATCCTATTGAAATGGGTAGTAGTCCTTGCAAAGCAGTACAGGTTAGCAAAGTGAGTTTAGACTCATGCTCTGTTGCATGTCATCTGACACCAAACAGATTAATTTATGTTTTGGTTAAAAGCAGCCCCCTTCATCACATTTTTATGGGATTCAATTTCTTTCCAGAGGGGAAAAACAGGCTGAAAAGGCAAAATATCTTCTGTATAGGGTGATTTGAATCACTTAAGGATCTGAAATGGTTTCACATCTTCCCACAAAAATAGAGTAATGTTAGTCATAGACAGTGGCAGATGTCTGTCAGTCACCATTAAATTAGGAGAGTTTACCCACTCTGTTCAATCAGTGCAAACATGAAATAGATCACATCTCATTTAGCTGTAGCAAAAGAAGTCTTTCAGAAGTCAAACTTTGATCATAAAAGGGGGCAATACTGAAAATGTGTGAGGGAGCAGGAAAGAAGAGTGACAGACTATTTTTATTAACAAAAATAATTGTTAATCTCAAAAATGCCTTCTGTTTGACATCTGCCCTCCTCTCCCCCCCCCAGGAGATAATTTCTTTTTCCAAGAAAAGGCTGAATGTTCAGCCATCACAGAATAAGTGGGTTTTGCTCTTGAGGGTAATTGAACAGCTGCAGCAGTGAATGAGATGTACAAACACTTCCCAGCTCTCAGGATTTGGCCCATCAAGTGGTCCTTTCAGGCCATGGAACTGGCTGCTGCTTCAGCACACTTGGAATTTCTGTTCTGAGATGCACCACTGAAAGCTACCAATTCCAGAAGCTGAGGTCTCTAAATAACTTGTAATGTTGTTAGAAATAGGATATTTAAAAGACATCTGGAAAAAAAGTTTGTGATCTTCTGTCAGAAATGGCTTATTTGCATGCCAGCTTTTCTCCAAATATGCAGTCAGGATTCAAGAGAGGAACATTTCCAAAGAGTGTTGTCAAGACAAAAACCAGATTTTTTGATACTGCAAGATGGAGAAAATTATTAATTGAAATACATTTTTAGAAGTTCCCTCTAAGTAACTGTTGGGGGTTGAGAAAGTTTTCTTTCTGTGTGTGTATGTGTTCTTTTCTTCTCTCAAAGGAATTTTTTCCCCATGTTAAGGGGCGATTGCTGGGGTACTTAAGANTTTTTTCCATTCCGGGGTGGGAGGGGGACTCCTGCCTTCCTTAGCAGACACCTGTCCAAACCAGGACAGTAACGCTGAAAATAATTTTTAAAAAATGAAAGAAATAATTCAAATCGGCTTTTACGTCAGATTTATGCTCTCCCTTTGGTGTTTGTGTAGCTTAGATAGTTTGGTTAATGACTGTTACTTTCATTCAGATGGGCACGCCCTGAAAAACTCCCTTATTTCTTCATCATTCGGTGACCTTGTTGTGTGTTGGGTTGATTACATTTCAAAAGAAGCTTAACATTTTCTTTAAAAAGCCTGTTCCAAGTGACTTAAGAAAATGTGAGAACATTGTTATGTGATGGAATCCTTCTCTGACCCCCTTTTTTTTTGCAGGGAGATGATGTGGCCTGAGAGGCATTAATGCAGTGCTGGTGACCAGATGAAGCAACCTCAAGCCAGAAGGCCGCTCTTCCATGTGGATCACTGAATGGATCACCACTGCAGAGAGCTGCCAGCAATGCCCCAGCTACTGCGTTGTCGTCTTCCTGACAGTACCAACCTAGAGGTTAAATCCAACATATGAGCTAGAAAGCCGCTGTTTCTTGTTGTATCTCAGTTTATTGCAGCACACTGTCCCGTGGTGGGGAGCTACTTTCTGCTCACTGAGGCTTCATGGCAGAGCAGTCCATTTCTCAGACCTTGGAACATCTCCTAGTGGCTTTGCTTGGGGATTGCTCTTCTTAAATCATCAGAGACTACTTGTAGAAATCGGTTCTGTCTTTGTACTTATTCTGTCACTGGTCAAACACTCAAGTTGTAGTTTGTCTGGAGATTTACCATGGTTTTTCCATCACAGCATTGTCCAGCTATCAGAAATCTACAAAAATCAGACAGAACACATTGGCCTGGATTGAAATAGGCACCTTCTATGACATCAGGGTATCAGCCCTCTCCAAAAGGCTGTCTCCTTTCTCCAAAAAGGGACAAAGAAAACACAGTTTTTTCATGTTCTTTTTTATATATATGCAAAAATGTCCTGCTAGGTGAGCACTTTTTTCCTGAGATTGTTTTTTTGGCAAAGCTATGTATACTGAAAGGAGCAGAATGTTTATGGAAATTCAGTGTCAGTGCTTCATGGATCATGTCCTAGTCTGCTTAATTTCATGCAGTAGGTGAAAAACCATAGTGGTTAAAGGCTTTACTAAATTTTGGAGAGACACTGATATTTGTCAGGTACTTAATTATTACTCTTTCAAAGTTATTCTGTAACAGGGAGTCTAGTATAAAAGAAAGAGAAAGAAGAGAAACACATCTGAATGCAGGTTGAGTTGCTGAAGCTTAAGATAGATATTACGCAAAATATTCCAGCTGCTCACTGTCAAACTGTTCATTTCTGCACTGCAGTGTCTGCTTAACTTTTCCTCACTTGGGCCGCCTGCCTTTTCAAAGTGTTTTATGTATAAGATAAGTCCCTGGAGGAGATTGCACAAACAACCTTAGGAAATATGGTGTTATTCTCCTGATTTATACTACAGCTTCATTTTCTTTCATCTTCTCCATTTTGCACAGCTATTGTCTGGGAAATCTGCTGTCATAGGTGAGCGCTTCCTTTGCTGACTGTAGGCTGAGGACACACTGATTCCCTGCATTTCCTTTACACACAGCCCTGAATTGTTTTGTCTCCCTATAACATCCCCATTACTACATCTCCCATTCAGCCCACTTGTCTCATCTAGACAAGTAGGGGTTTTTGTCACTGATTCAACTAAGCATAGGCTCATAGACTTCATCTTCCTTGTAAGGTTTCTCTGGTAGGATATTTCAGGAGTTTTTTCCCATGGTGGCTCTCTCCTTCTGTTTTTTTTTGTTTAAAATCCTCTTCCCCCCCCTTGTCCAAAATACAGAAAAAAATTACAAATTAATATCACTCCCTAGTGTGTGTTTGTGCAGCAATGAGGAATCAGGAACTGACTGACTTAGATGACACGAAAATATCTTTTAGGTTTTTGGATTTATAGTAATTACTCTTAAAAAATGTTGCATGGCTTGATTTCCCCTCTGGTCATCCTTATTAGTGAATTGCTACAACTGCAGAGGGAACACTCTCTTTTGACTGTGATTCCTTACCCATTAAAGAAGGAAAATCACGCTGCTCTGTAGACTCAGCCTTCCTTCTCAAGCTGTACTGTACTCACAGGCATGGTCTGAATAGCCACTGAAACATCAAGAAATGTCCCTGGGTAACCTGTCGTTCCTGGGGCTCCATTTTCCTATGTAACGTACGTCATTGCCTTCTAGAAAGAAGGCAAAATCTGGTTCATAATTTCTCTTCATCCTCAGTGTCTGCTACTGTGTGTCTGACAATTGTCTTCTCCGTGAAAATTACCCATCCGCTTTTGCATCCTGGATATCTTCAACCGCTTCAGCACCTACTAACAAGGTGATACCTCAGGAACACCCTGACAGTTACACCCCTCTCCCAAAGACAATTAGTCTTAGCGTACTTAAAGACTGGTATGTAAATTACATTACGCTGGAGTCTTGAACTTCTTAGTAAAGTAGGTATTTGCTGCAGGCAGCTGCAGTACAAGTCAAACCAATTTATTTAATGTAGATTAATAATTTGATACAATTATTTTCCAAGGACACTTACTAGGGTTATTTTTGAACGTTCAGTCATTTCATAGCCCCAAATATACTGTATGATGAAAGTAGCTGGATTTATATTTTTAAGCCATCTTTGTTTAATTTCAACTCCTTTTTTTCCAAGCAGAGACTCTACGAAGATGAGCAGAGGTCAAATCGTCAGCTGTTGGCTGTAACACTGTCCCCTTTTTTCTAGTTCAGCAAGCTCAAATCCCATAAATCTCCTTGATCTTGAAACACACAAAAGCACACTGAAAGCTAAAAGAAAAACTTGAGCATTTAGCTGTCTTGGAAATGTACTTCCAAATATATATTCTGCAATATATTTATTTTACAAAGCTTGTTAAACAGATGTGTTCAGTTCATTGGTTCCACCGAGAGAAAATACAATGTAAAGACTACTGACAAAATAGCTGACGGTATATATGCACTTCTTTAGGAATAAGGGCATATATACGAATGTCTGTAGTTGTGGAAAATCACAGAATAACAGAATAGTTAGGGTTGGAAGGGACCTCTGGAGATCATCCAGTCTGACCCCCCTGCCAAGGCAGGGTCACCTCAAGCAGGTGGCACAGGAACATTTCCAGGTGGGTTTTGAATGTCTCCAGAGAGGGAGACTCCATGAGCTCCCTGGGCAGCCTGTTCCAGTACTCTGCCACCCTCAATGTAGAGAAGTTCTTCCTCTTGTTGAGGTGAAACTTCTTGTATTTTAGTTTATGGCCACTGCTCCTCATCCAGTCCCAGGGCATCACTGAAAAGAGTCTGGCACCAGTGTACTCATATATTAAGGAAAATCTGCCTACTTCTTCATCACATAAACATATTTATAATTTGCCACATCAATGAATGATTGCTTGTTCATGAGGATATGTGTTTGCAGAAGGTACTGAGATCAATCAATAGGTTAGGCCAGATAATCTGCGGTGGTAACAGTGATTCAATAACATTCAGCCCTATTAGACTTATCTGGCCATAAGATATATACTGAGCACGTTGGGGAAGCCTCCATTTGTCAGTGCTCTCGTCTGCCTTGTGCACAGAATGGGAAGCAGCACAAAAATGCAGGCTCACTAGGCTTGCAGCCTGGATCCCGTGAGACACTGACAAGATCCACCTTATCTGTGCCCCTTTTTTCTTCACAAAGGCTCTGCCACATTCTTTCAGAAAGAGGCTTCAGACACAGCAGAGAGCCAGCTGCTGGCTGGACGAGTTGTTCCAGCAATGACAGCCAGCTCAGAGTGGCTGGATGTCCGCCCATCACGTTTAATTAAGAGATCAGTGCTGTCACTGGGTGATGGGTGTGCCAGGCTGCTTGACAGAGAGTGCCAGATGCCACGCTCAGTTGCCACATGAACATCCCGTCACCAAACAGATGCTGGGCCATGTTTTTACGTCCTCCATCAGAAGCATCCCTCTCTGGCATGAGCATGGAGCCTCCTTTCCACGAAAGCTCTTCTGGTCAGAATTTCAGATCTCTCCATCACTGTCATACCTTTTCTGCATTAACTCAGAAGCAAAACTCATTCCCCTGGTCAATGCTGAATGCAGAGTGCACCCATCCATCTCTTATTTCTTTCTCCTGTTTTTGTCTTCGTATTGATCTCTGCTACCACCAGAAAGTCTGTGCGATGTAGGCATAATATTAGGAAGCTGGAAGATACAGTCACATTTCTTCATCCCTGGAGGCATTCTCACCAGTGTGCAAATGCTAAAAAAGAATGAAACCTTAGGAAAACCAGCTGATGTTTCAGTTCAGGCTATGACATATACACTAAAAGTATAAATCTTATCATGATGTGTTTTCAGGACAAATCAATACCCAGGAATTCCTATGAAAGAGGTGAAGGACATGGGAGGATTACAGCAGGAATGGTGGCCTGCAGGAGGGGAAGAGAAAAAGAAAAGGAGCCCCAGCAAGAGGGAAGGAAAGAAAATAAGAATAATAATGCTCTAGGAATTTTCACAAACAGATGTAACTATACCTTTCTGTCTAATGGTCTTGGTAGGCTTTATTTCCAAACACTTTTCTAATTCCTTTTTGAACAAACTTGTACTTTCAGCTTTCTCAACACCCTTTGCAGCATACTGTGGCAATGAATTCTGCAATTTAAGAACAGCTTTTGAAATATTTCCTTTTTTTTCAACCTGTCACCTGATCATTTCTTTTGATGTCCCTCAGTTCTTGTACTGTGAAAAACAGTCAATAATTATTCCTCATTCATCTTCTCTGTGGCAATCATAAATTTATATATTTTAAAAATATTATTTTATGTAATTTTGTATTTGTTCTAGTTTCACTATATCCTTTTAAACATTGATTAATCAAAACTCCATGCAGTTTTCTAGGTGTGTGTGTATTGCAGACTTTGGCAAAGACTTACTGATGTTTTCTATTTTCTACTCCTCTCTTACTAGTTTTTAGCCTTCTGCTTTCCTATCTCATGCATGCTGAATAGCAAACTGATGTTTTCTGGAATTAGTCAGAAAAAGAATCAGTTTCTCTTTCATGGATAATAGTTGCTGATTAGAGCATAATGAGGTGGAGAACTTCAGAACTGAGGTGCTTTAATCTCATCCAAAAACAGAGACAAAAATATGGAAAAGGAAATAAGGGTGCACACATTGATAGGAAAATGTGTAATGCAGACTTTTTCTTCTTCAGCTCTTCTTCAGAAAGAAAAGGAAGCTACAGAGAGCCAAGTTGCAGTGAGAGGTAAGAGGTGACCAAGATGTGGACCATACAACCTCTCTTTTCACATTTGGATCAAGCAGACATTATCAAGTGAGGAATAACAGCATTTATTATAATTCTTGATGAGGACAGAAAATAATCGAAATGCCACCGTTGTGAAAATGGTGGCATTTCAGTCAAGACAGGAGGAGATGAGAAGGTGAGAGGAGAAATGATGTAGCTATTCAGCACACAGCTGCACTGGGGACCAGTTACCAGAGGGGCCCAGGTGCAGCCTAGGAAGATGGGGGAAGCAAGGGGTGAATGTCAGCAGCTGGTAGGATAAACAGTCTCATTCTGATTATTGCACTGCTGCCTGTATTGAGCACATAGTACCACTAACAACAAATACAAAACTAGAAGACAAATCTCCAGTTTCCTTTCTGTTATTTTTTAAATTGGGAAAAGATGAAAATAATTATTTTGATTAAAATTTTCCCTGTGTTGGTTGAGAGCAAGGTTATTTACATGTAATATACGAATTTATAGCCATTGTTGTCTTAAGAGGCTTCCAGCAGTTCTGTCTTAGAATATTTCATGTGANACACAGCTGCACTGGGGACCAGTTACCAGAGGGGCCCAGGTGCAGCCTAGGAAGATGGGGGAAGCAAGGGGTGAATGTCAGCAGCTGGTAGGATAAACAGTCTCATTCTGATTATTGCACTGCTGCCTGTATTGAGCACATAGTACCACTAACAACAAATACAAAACTAGAAGACAAATCTCCAGTTTCCTTTCTGTTATTTTTTTAAATTGGGAAAAGATGAAAATAATTATTTTGATTAAAATTTTCCCTGTGTTTGTTGAGAGCAAGGTTATTTACATGTAATATACGAATTTATAGCCATTGTTGTCTTAAGAGGCTTCCAGCAGTTCTGTCTTAGAATATTTCATGTGAAAATTTATGTGCTCCAAGAATTATTACTCTTTCTTGCCTTTACAGGGTTATGATGCACACATTTGCTTTATGCAATCTGAACAGTTTAACCTTTTCAGTCTCTTAGAAGGAGATGACCACTGGTCAAAGAGATATTTGTATTTTCCTGTTCACCCCAAGAACGTCTAAATTCACCAGTTTTAGCCTGATTAGTTTAGTAAAAACTGTTACTAGACAGAATGAAGTCTCGATGGTTTCTCCCTCTTTAGTTATAAATCTTAATTTTCCTCATTTATTATTTTTAATTAAATAATTGATTTAGTTTCAGTTAGTTACTCCTGGTTACATTGAGATCTAAGGAAAAAAAATAAATCTTGAAAGCCTGAAGAAAAAGGAACAGTTCTATGGAAATAAATGTCTTCCCCTGCCCCGATATCTTTGCCTTAAAATAATTGTTTAGTATAATGTGGAAATTTCCAGAACAGTCAAGTCAGTGAATTACAAAAGAAATATTTGGGAACTGTGATAAATGTACTCATTAGCAGACTTAGAAAGCGTATTCAAAGCAGACTTAAATGGGGGAAGGGAACCAGCACTGAAGAAAATAACAGCATCTTTGGAAACTAGTTTATTCTGTCCTCTTATATAAACAAGTCACAGCGGAGAGAAGCAGCTTCTTCCAAACAAAAGCAAACACCACACGGTTTCCCAGAAAAATGCAGAATTACAGCAGGTTTCCCCAGGGTTTGGACGGTGTCTGATTTGTCCCACTACTTCACTGGAGGTCTTGCCGAGAGATAATGAATGGCCCTCATAGTCCCCTGGTGGTGTCCTCTGGGCACCAGAGACAGAAAATTTTAGAAGAGGGAAACCTATTGTGTCTTGCTGGCAGTTTTTCGCCTTTCCTCTGGTGAGAACAACAAAGACAACTCGGTGGATCTGGCCCCTAAGCACTGAGAAGCACTAGTCTGCCCTGGTGCAGCAGTACATGCTTGGGCCTCAGCAGAGCTCCGTGCAGAACAGCTGGACTGGGCTGCTGTTTGCTCAGCCCTGACAGTCCTGAGGCCACACAGTCCACCCAAAGCAGATGTTTGGTACAGGCTAAAGCATCCAGCAAACCTGAGTTTTTCTACTTCCCGTGTATGTACGTCTGTGTTGGATGAGTCTGATCTGGTAACCCAGTTAGCTTCCATATTTAACAGGTGTTGTAGACAAACTTTTTGATACCGTGGAGCATTAGTCACATGCACACTATCACAAATGGCAGTGAAAGAGCAGAAAAAGTCTGCCTCCACTTCCCCAGTGCCTAGGGTTAGACTCTGTCTGTGTCCAGATCAAGAGGCTGTTACGCTTTCAGAAGCTCCCCTGCACAGGCAGAGACTCCGGAGAAATTATGAAGTCTCTTGGGCCTCCATGAATTGGAGTGCATAAAATAAAATGCTAGGGAAAATCTAAAGTTCAGTGCTTTCTTTTCCTTAAGACAGTTCTGTTTCCACTTCACTTGTTATTTGAATCATTCCTTGACTGCTTTTAAAATCACCCCTTGCACAGCAACCTCATCTTGTATTCTGTTTTCAGCCATCTTCTAAGTCAACTAAAAGCTAGTGGCTGCTGTTTCAGGAACCCACAATCCTAATTGCTGTCTCTGATAGTGTGGAGTTCACCTTTTTTTCCACATGGATACCCTTGGAAATCACAGAACGCTTACATAAAATAGTTATTATCTTCAAAAGACGTGATCCCTCAAGAAATCATGTCAAAGACTTAATCAGTGTAAGAAATCACATCATCCCGAATTGCTCTTCAGTGTGGCAAAAGTTTCTTCTAGGCCAACACAGCAAAAAATGTCAAATCAGACAAGGGTTGTATTAATTTTATTTGGCAGTTCTCTGCAGAACATAAGGACCTTTGCTCTATATTTATTTTATTGGAAGGAGTAGGAAGCTTGTCACAGATCAAAGTCTTCCAGCTGCTCTCTTGGGAAGGCACCACTCCTACTGCTGGGTCTATGGAGCTGTAAGAGCACTGGGCATACAAGTAAGAATAAATAATATATAATTATTTGTGATTACTTTCAGTATTCATCTGTTTGTACAGTATAAGCTAAACTTTCAACTGTCATCAGACAGTAAGCAGAGTGTTTTTTAAAAATGCTGGAAATGTGGCTGCAAAACTATCTATATGCCCATTTTTCCTAAAACTGCGATTTCCCCCTCCGCACATTTCACAGAAATAAGCCAATTTTTTTCACATGTTCAATAGGGAACAGACTTAAATAGCTTGGGTTTGTTTGTTTTGATAATTTAATTTAGGTTGCATTGTTTTAATTCACGTAATTTTTACTTATTAAAGTATTAATAATATGTTATATTTATCAATACATGTACTAAATATATTTATATTTTATGCTTAGACTATATTAAGTGTTTCACCAGAAGCAGAATACATATATTTAACATATAAATTAATTTAAATTCAGGATGTAAGCTTTTATTATGTTAAGCAAATTTCATTTTTTGATTCAAAATACAACCTCTTTTTGCAACTTTTTACTACCCACCAAAAGATATGGAAGACCAGGCCAATTTTTATTATGCATCCTTTCTGCAAATATTTGGAACCTTCTGAAAAACCGCATCTTCTGAACTGAGTCTTTACGTTTAGGACCCTCATCTGCTGAGGAGCCTCTGCCTGTAGCTGAGAGGCCCCTTCTGGGCTAAAGCCACTTATAGTCACAAAAACGGTTAGTATTTATTTTTAATTTGTTCATTGTAAATCTCTTTGACTTGCATGTTTGTCATTCTGGAGACTGGGCTCAGATATATCTAATAATAAAGAGCAGTACAATCCCTTACGCCTACAGTTGTCTGTTTCCCTCTCCAACACTGGTGATGTTTTCCACATTCCAAAAGTTATCACAGGCCACAGAATAGAATACCGAATTTCCAGTCCCCGTGCCCCCTACACCATCTCTGTTAGTCCATTTATTTTTAATTTTTTTTCCACTTCTTTTCAATTTCAGATTTGAATACAACTAGAGCCTTTATTTCTTGTTCTTTTCTATGCTTATAATTGAAAATCAGAACTCACTTATTTGCTCAACTGCAAGAATTCTGTAGCCTGAAAGAATGGAGATTAAACTGCAAAGAAATTTCTGCATATGGTCACCTTATTTAACAGGGATTCAGCTTTTTAATAATCCATAGTGTGATTAGATAATTAAGGAGCAAGGAAAATGTGAAAGAGCAAACAAAAAATGATAGAAACCAATTACCAAAATGAAACAGACTAATGCACCCTAAGATGAAGGATGCTTACTTAAAAATGGTGTTTTATTGAATCAGGCGGAACTTGACCCATATTGGAAACAGAAGGAATTATAGTGATTATGTTGGGATAATGTCAGAAAGCAGCTTGGCCTGCATTACTAAGCTTGAAAGAATCAGCTGCCACTATAAAATTCAGCGCTAAACAGACAAGGACAGTAACAAATTATCCAAAGGAAAGTGAGGGAGTTGAGAGGCCATTTAGTTACTGCACTGTCATTGTGCAGGCATTGATCATCTGTCTTGCTAGGACAGTCCAGGGAGGTGGGGAATACCTGCACTCTTAGGAAACCAGATCAAACCTTGGCACAAGGACAGTGTGGAAGGATCCTATCTGATCCTATTGAAACCCAGGCAGCAGCTCGAAAATCAATGCAGTTAACAGGATACTGCAGCTGGATCAAGGTCCTTTGGAAAGATGCAAGTCCTTTTCACCTGCAGGGACGGTCTCGTGTTGTGCTGTTTGCTGTCTTGCTGTTTCTAACAAAGCAAACAGTTGAATGCAGATGTTGTTTGTTAAACATGCTGAGAATACAAATGTACAAATATACTCATAATATAAAATACACTCGCATAAGATGCCAGGGTGAGAAGGGCCATTACAAATGAAGATGTTTCAGACTTGGTTATGCCTTTCTTACCCCTGCAATGCTAGTGGAGCTGCTCAGTTGTGACTAAAATTAGTTTTTAAGCTAAGAGAAATGAAGGTCATAGCAGGAACATATATGTCACTGTCATCTAGGCTTGCCATATACGTGTCTGTATTTTGAAAGTCTGTATTCTCAGGACCAAGAGATGCTAAACCAATAAACAACGATGGAAGAACATGCCCCAGGCCACCTTTTGCTTCTAGAAGACAGATGCAAATTATGATAACTATTTCATGGGGGACTTAATGTGCCAATGTGCATGAGGGGGTGGAAGTGACCTGATGCTACCTTGGAACAGAAGATGGTCGAATGACACAAACTCATCCCCTAATTACCCAGATGAAGCTGCAGGTCAGCATAAAAAATAACTTGTTATTGATGGATCATATTTATTCAGTGAGAGATCTTCTGGAGGTACTATACAATAAAAGCACAGATGTTAACATTTAATAGTAGAACTTGAGATTGGTCTTGAGGCTTTCAGCTGCAGAAATTTCCCTGGTAGTAATTTTTGCTGGAGGGCTGAGAACAGCCTATGGAATTCACACTGGAATTTTTAGACCTTTATTGTGTTTTCATAACTACAGGCCCATTCCCTTCTGTTAGTGAGGCTCTCATGGGCTTGATGCACCATCTGTAATTTCCCCATGGTGCTGAACTTTAAGACATTGGTTTCTTTCACAACTTAATCAGGGTCTTTTGGAAAAGAAAAGAAAGAGTACAAATATTAGTCAGTGTTCTGAAACTAACTTATGTGCTAAATGTAGATATACTGACCCAGATTTTTTAGGAAAAAACAAGGAAAGAAAAGAATTTAATTTATCTATAGACCAAGAGGTGAAATCCTGGGATTTGGTGGGCTTTGGGGGTTGCATATTTACTTCTTTTGGCTTTTTAAGAAAGAAATTTAAGAAATAAATTTAATTTGTGCCAGGTTTTGTTTCAGAACCTTTGAAATATTTCCAGCCAATATTCATAATTATATTGCTCAAACCATGGACAGTGTTCAAACATGGGAAAATTCTGTAAACATAATAGAAATGTGCTTTAATTAGAAAAATAGTTTAATTGAAACTTTTTTATGACTTTTGAAAATTTTTAAGGGTAAAAAGAAATGTCAGAACTGACACTTTCCTACAAAAAAATTTATCTTTAATGAATCAGCATTATTCCTTAAGAAACCAGCTTGCTGAAAATTACCTTGATGGTCCAAAGCTTCATTCAAAGCTGATGATTATGCCTCACAGGTGTCATCCACTATAACCCTTTGATGCAAAATACTTTGATCATCTTCAATAATGAGTAAATTTGGCCTGAGAATGCTTTAGGACAGTTTGCTTCTATGTAGTCCCTTACCTAAATACATATATTTTCACTGATTAAAAACTTTCTAAGGAACTTCATTATATGTTGCAAATTTATTTTTCATACTTAATTCAAGCAAGCACAATTTGGATCAACTAATTTTATGGGGGGAGAGGCATTGAAATCTGATTTCTCAGTTTCATCCCAATTTGACTTTTTGATTTTAAACTGAAACAGAATTTCTTCGGCTCTCTGACTTCTTCAGCTGTATGTAATTTAAGAGAAATCAATTTAGAAATTAGATGCATTAATTACTCAGCAGTGGTCAGAAAAGAACTTGCCTTTTAATAGCTGGTTGAGTCCAAATATCTGTCTTAAGTACTAAAGCATCAATTCCACTCAGAGGTGAATTAGATCAATTTTTAGAAAATGCCAGTAGTTTTCAGTGGAAACATTCCAGTTGAAAAAAGCTGGTTTTTAATGATTTTAGGTTGATCCAAATTTGGCCTGATCAGGCACTCAGCTCTGTGAAATGCTAGACATGAAGGTGATCCCTCTTTTGATGAAAAATGTCCCTGGGATCACAGTGGCATGCAGGAAGACAAACAGGAAGAAACCCGTCCTCCAGAGAGAAGGGAGGCAGTCAGGAATCACAGCCAGAGCTGATCCTTCCACAGACTCTGGCCCATTCAGGATCCAGAAACACAGAATGATTCTTCCGTTCCTTGGGAAAGTGCTGAGGTTAGTTTATGTGCATTTATTAAACATTTAGAGTTCCCCAGCGGAGACACTGCTATAGCTCAATGTGTTATAAAAACTACAGACAAGGGTTGCTGCAAGATAACATAATCTTCATCAAGGGCAGTATTTTAAGAAAAACAAATCATTAATATCAAGAGTCAAAATCAAGAAGAAAAATCCTTTAATTTAGCACTTTGGTGGGCTTTACAGATACTATTTTGGCAGATAATATATCCAAAAGTGGAACATTTGAAAGTTGCTAACCAGAACTTTGCCTCTGTTGACTTTTTTGTTCATCGCTTTGAAGGGTACACATGTGGCACACTATAAAGTGTTAAGTCAAAGCTGCAGTATAAGTTGTAGTCTGTGATAGACTGTGCTAGATAGAGACTAGTGCATTACTCAAAAATGTGTGGGAAAGAGAGTTGGCCGTGTCTTGTAAGCAAACAGACCAGTGTTGTCCTTGGGTTACAATGAAATTAGTTTTATCATCTGCAGATGTGGCCCTTTGTTTTGAATCACACTCTAGCCAGGAGAGTGAGCTCTGCACCTCTGACTGCAGACCTTAATGCTCCTTACCAATTACTTTAGCTGGCCACTGCCCTGTCTGTACTTGTTAAAGCCCCCAAGTCATTCAGTGTAGGGTAAGCAAAGAAGATGTCCTTCAGTCATTTTAAGATTTCTAATTTTCCTCCCTTCAAGATGCAATACAGAGGCAAAGCTGATTTCACCTCAGTTTGATGTCAGGCATATTTGATGTGTCTGTCAAGAGCACCCGTCCTATTTCAATACTTTGCTCCTTCAGCTTCTCCCTTAACTGTGCATGTTTAAGGAGATTGTGGAGGACAAGCTCAGTTCACTAGGTCTTATAAATTCTTTGCTTCTAAGCTATTTTGAGGAGTGTAAGAAAACTGATCATGCTGAGCTATAGATCTATGTTTTTTACATTTGAGGAACCAAGGAAAGATGTTCACACCAGCAACCTCTGAAAAAAAAACACCCCTGCATCAACTGTTTGTCATCTGGCTGAAAAGACACCGATACTGTCAATGGATGAAAGGTATTACAGCGTGAGGTGCACACCAGGTGGATTTGTATTGCATAACTTGGTGTTGTTTGTCAATAATTTCCTGCATGACAGAGATAGTGCTGGAAAATATTAGGAACGGTGTCACGTTTGTCCCTGGCACACAGAGGGAGCTTAGCCATTTTTGTTTCTAACGAGGATTCAGAGTTCACTGTTGCTCCCCATCAGTCTGCCGACCTAATATGATTTATGCTCAGGTACAGCTCAAGCGCTGATCCCAAGAACCACCCCCGTCCTGTAATGCACAGGCAATACAGCTCATAACCTAACCCAGAGTCTATTTGCTTGGGGAAACAGCAGCTTGGGAATGGCTGGCAGTATGGGTGTTTGTGGGTGGAGCTGTCAGTCCCAGTGTCAGCAGTGTTCCCAGAGTCTCCCCTGGAAGTTTGCTATTGAAAAGTGGGCAAGGCACTTTCAAAAATAACACGTTAGTTGTGTTCCCAGGGGGGCAGAGAAGGCTGGGTCCTGCAGTGAGTTCTGTGCCAGTGACAGGTAAGATCCCACAGAGTATGAGGCCCTGACAGGCTCTCAGCCAGCCTTGGGGACAGGCAGGGGCCTTTTCTGGGTGCTATTGTAGCTCTCAGCCATTTCCTCCCCATCTGCTTCACGTGAGTGTGTTCCAGAGCATCAAACAGAGCAGCAGCCCTTTCCTTCCCAGTTAGATGATGAGAGTTTCCACCCCTCAGTGACCTCTATGAGGGCAGGAGCATACCCACATTTTCAACAGATAGCAGAAAAATGCATGAGAAATATTCCATGAGAAGTGTTCAGAATATTTGTCTGCATATAGGGACCAGAATGATGACTGAGTCGTGATTACCAAAATCTGTACTTTTTTTTTACCTTATTACATAGCTAACTTTTGCTCCTAGTCCCCTGTATTCTTAGGAGATGTTGCTGCAGAAGCATTAATACCAAAGGTAAATGCTAGCTGTAAATGTTGGACAATATTCCTGAATGCAGCAACTAAAGCAGGGATAAAGGGGCTTTTACAACCTTCACCCACTGTTTCCCTGCTGCTGAAGTGGCCATGGGGGTGCTCAGTCCCCCACATAATTCCAAGCAGCTGATGGGCTGCCCTACCTTTCCCCTTCTTTGGATCATCCCTGCTGTCCCGTGGGCACCGCTCCTTCACTGACCAGCCCTGGCAGAGGCATCCTTTGCTGAGAGCCATGCCCTGGCCATCACAAGGGGAATGGCTTGGCCCCCTCCTGCCCGCTCTCCCCGGGCAAGGCCCCGGCTGAGCTGCAGTGGCTGCAGCCCCCAGAATGCCATTACTGGCCTGTCTGTCATGCTGCTATTAGTGTGACTGAGAGGAATGACTCCAGCCAGTAAAAGGCATTAGCAGAGGTCATTAATGAAAGGTTCTGGGTATTCTTAGAAAATTGCAGCATTACTGGGATGATTTGAAATATTTATTAATGTGGGGAATTATTTCAGTTTGCAGATTTCTCTCATTATCCTACTTCTTTTGTTTTTTAGCTTGTTGCAAGGCTACCAAGTGGGCTTGTGAGGAGTCCAGCAGTGGTCTCTTCAATCATGGAAAGTGCTTTTAGAAAACATTATGGTAATACTCAGCTAAATTCTGTCTGTCCCCCAAAAAAGGAAAAATCACCATGAAGAAAACAAGAAAGTAGCACAGAGAGAAGAGTGTTCATTGCAGGAAATAGGTTTCTTTGCTCCATCTGTGAATGTTTTTCAAATGTAAAATCAAGATGGCTTTGAGCAACAAAATTCTGATGGTGAGCAGTCCCCAGGCTTGAAAATAGATAATAGGTTAGGCACATGAGAAGACAAAATCATTGTTTTCATCAGGTTTCCTATTGCTTGCCAGGGATGTTTCAAAAGAAAGCATGCAACCATAGTTAAGGAACCATTATTTGGGGCAAATTTTGACCTAGTTTTCAAGATAAATATCTAATATTCATTTGCAGTTCCTTTGTAGGTGCTGACGAGTGGATGTCACAACATTTGAATACTCTCTTTAGAGACAGCAAACTGATTTTCAAATGCTCTTCCTAACTACTTTATCTCACATCATTTGGAGCCATGACATCCTCTGTAGACACTAATGATGCCTCCCTACAACCGTAGGCTGGAATAGTACAGAAGATACATAGAACCAAGTTAGAAGAGAGGTTTTCAATCTATGTCTCATAGTCCATGTAGAATCTGGCTCACAGAGGAGAACTCCTACCAGAAATATCATCTTTGGAACTTATATGCCCACTCACTCTTCCAGCTGAGCACTAGCCCACGCAAAGTGAGTCTGAGCACTGATGGGTGAACGTTCTTGTTTAAATTGTTGTTGTAGCAGTGGAGAGGTTGTTAAAGTTACCTGATCAAAGGGAAAATGATGATAGCTTCAAACTGGTGAGAAGAACATAGGTGATTGGTATAAACAGGCAAAAGAGCATTTGTCATTCGTGTACTATGCCAGGCAGGAATTGCTGTGTGGGTGTGTAGCTTTGCATACACTTGCTGTGGTTGACTTAGTCAATGATTCTGCTGAGATAAGTATACCTGAAATGCTAGAGGCGAATCAATGAAGGAAAAGGCAGGTATCTAAACTCCAGAACCAAAATAAATCCCCAGTGTAATACCTCACAGTTGCAATCTAGAAAGAAATTGGCAGTTAGTTTTGAACAGAATGTGACTTACACTGAAAAAAACCATAAAAATGTAAGAATTTACTGCACAATAAAAACAATCAAAGGATTTTGATGTTATTGTTGTTTTTAACAATCAGCTTTATGATTATTCATTTACCTTCCCTGTATCTGAAAAAAGAAAGGGTGAGAGGGAATGAAGAGAGATGTGAATAATTCTATAAGTACGGACTTTAGAAATTTTCTCTTAAACCTGACACATTCATTCTTTTTGTCAGTAGGGGAAATCTTTGAAGAAGGAAGCATATCTGATAACAATAACAACAACAATAATATTTTTAAAAATTAAATTAGGGGGCACACAATCTAAAACATATATTTACTATTTGAATCATTAAAGGAACTCTAAGGGGCTCAAAGCCAGAGGAAAAATGTAGACTCAGGATTATACCATGCAAATCTGATACTACATGGCAGTTTCCCACTAATGCAAGGGAAGGCATTTCATTATTGATAAGCAGAATGCATACAATGTTAGTAGCTGGAGTCAACACAAGGACTTAATTAACATTCATGTTTACCCTGCACATCCCAAAATTGGATCAGAGCAAATAGAAAGCGACTTTTAAAACCTTAATTTCAGGCACTGTTTACAAATCCGTATATGTGACTTATAAATGTTTTGCTCAGCCACCCCCTTCAGTTAGAGAAGGAACAAAGACAACATTGCTAATATTTCTTCCCAAAGTTATGTGTCATTATCTATAGAGGTGCAGAAGTTTCACACTATTTTCTCATTCATTTAACTAGGATTCCTCATGTGACTAAGGGCTCATTGGCAGGAATAAACATTAATAAAACCTGCCCCTGAAAGATCTTCATGCTATTGACAGATGGATTTTATTCTTGCACAGTTTATTAAAAATATCAGATACCTGAAACTGGAGCATGGTTGCCTAGAATTCATTAGATATATATATAACATATTAAGTGCATGTCCCTCGAAGAATATCACTGTTGGAAGCAAATTTCTAGATAAATTTTTTCTTTGTATAAATGCAAAATATATTTCTTCATTTTTGCCATCATTATTACTTTTCTTCTTGTTAATGAAAATGCTCTCCAGAGAGTTTCTTACTGAAGTATTCATGCACAAGAAAGCTCTACATTTTATCCTTTTTCGTTTTTTAATTATACTTTTTGTGATGTTGTCCCACTGCAGATTTTTTACAGGGTATGAGGAATTAAGGAGTTTTTTGATGTCAAACAAATTAGTCGTAGGGTACCTTGCTTTCATATTAGAGGGAGAGCTGAGACACGCCACTGTGGAACATGCAGAGAAAAAGTGAAGCTCATCACTTCTTTCAGGGAGCTCTGGAAATAGGTTCTAAGCTTTTTTCACCTGGAACTGTGAAAGGTTTCTCAGGTTTCTCCTTTCTTTGGTTAAAATTTTATTTTTATTCCTTATGCCAAAAAAATGTTTCAAAACCGCTGTTCCTGTTGTCCTGCTATTGTCCTATGGCTTTAGGAAGACTCTTCTGTGAGTGGTCTCTGGGAACAACACTCGGGTGTCTAAATGGAGTTCATCTGAAATTAATCTTAAAATGCCCACAACTTGCAAGGAAAAATGATGCCTTCCTCACAATTTTAAAATGCTACAGAAAGCACACCAACTCATCTCAAAAACTGTACATTTCCAACTTTTAAAGGTGGACAGCAACAACAAATATCCTCCCAAATGAACATTTTCTGAAGCCCCAGACAGCGACAATGCCATTTTGAGAATGTGCCAGCCATTGCAAAGGTGAAGCTGGACCCTGACAAGTCAAGTTACTACGCTGAGGAATGTGTGGGTGCTGAAGAAGCTCTATCTAAAGGCAGCTGTGGCCTGTCCTACCTTGGACATCCCCTGTGGCTTTCCATGCATGTCCAGTGAGGTGCTGGTGGCATGGAAGGTCACGGTTCCCAGAATTCCAGAAAGAGAAAAGAAACTTACAGCTGTGCTCCTGAAATGAAACTGCAGCTGAGACGAGAGGAAAAGTGCAGTGAAAAATGAGGACAAGTTGTAAGCTCTCAGAAACTAATTGGCACCACAGCCAACTTCATTCACTAAGGCATGGGCATAAAACCAAATTGCTTTCTCATGAAAATACTGAGGGTTTTTTAATACCATTCTTCTAGGCTTTTATCCCTTCTATTACTTTTCCTCTGCAGTTTTATTCTTTCCTTCTGTCTGATCACTGGCTTTTTGTTCCCCCTTTTCTCTCTTAGTTCAAATGTTTTTGCTTTTCTCTGTCCCTTTTTTCACACAAACACTTAAACTCAACATTTATTTCCCCCCGTTAAAATGGTCACTGTTTCAAGCACCCTTTTTTCCTCTGCTAGTCTGACTCTCTCACCTTCTGCCTTCTCCACTAATTCACACCTTCCCACACTCACGAAAACACAAAGATTTTGCCTGGAAATTGTGAATGAATGGGTGATGGGTGGGAATGAAAGGGTATTCCTAGAACGAGTGTCTTCACTTCAGCCATCAAATTCCCAATGAAAACTGATCAGCAAATGTATTGGGATAAAGGCAGAGAAGGTGTCAATGAGGTTTAAGGAGGTCTGCTTGCTAAACTGGAAAGCTGGGGACAAAGATGTTCAAGACAAAAGTTTTGCACTGGAAATACAAGTAACCTTTCCAGTGTCTAACTTTTCAAGTTAATAACCCACTGAGAGTTTACAGTAGTCTGAGCAGAAGACACACAGACACGTGCTGTACTTTCTCTGACATGGAATTTTATTCTGTCTTTGTTATCTGAAATTTTAATTAAAGTCATCCAAACTGAAAGAGTTTTTGGCTCTCTGCACGGCATAACAAAAGCCACCACTAGCACAGCATAGCAACACATCATAACTATGTCTTTTCAAGCAGCAAAAACATTCCTTTAGCGGCGAATCAGGTGCATTTTGTGATGAAACATGAGACGACTCTACAAAGAAATACAATCTCTTTTTCCCTATAATTCTGTCAGTCACATAACTACACATACAGAAGGAATTTTCTGATACGTGTTTAAAGCCCTGTCTCAGTCAACTTAAACATGTATATTTTTAATAAACTCAAGTTCCTAGTTAGCCATTGCTTTGCTTCAAATAGATCATGTATTTTTGTTTCCTTGCCTTTTTAAAAATATGTATTAACATTGAAGAGGAGCAGTTGGAAATGTAAGTTTGGAGAATAAAAATACATTTGATAAAATACCACAATTCTATTACTGAGAAGGACAACTTGGTGGCAGCAAGCTCCATGTGCCCTTACAAAGATGGATTGGGCAGGCAGCATATACAAGAAGACAAGGCTGGGGAATAAAGAAGCAACTCCTTAATATTTTTCAAAACAAATTTTCAACCTCTCTCTCAAAATGATGCAATGTATAAATCTGATGGATCAGAGGTAAGCAGTGAGATAAAGAGAAAATACAGTAGGCTGAGTGAAAGATCTCACCAAGCAGAACAGTGTGTCTTCAGTCATTAGTGCAAGCCCATTGGAAATGAGTTTGCTGGTGGACTGTGAATGACGTTTTCCCCCCTACTCAGTCAGACTTTGGCTTCTCTGCTGGCACCTTTCATCACTAACAGACTGAAGCAAAATCAGTTTTGTGTTCTGTCTCCTAAAAACTTATTGTGGGACAAACTAAGAGCTATTCCTCCTCTGCATTAATTGCCATCCAAAGAGGAACAGTTTTTAATATGATATTTTAGGACAAAATGCCATCCACACACACTAGCAGGCTTAGTCATGAGAATTGGCCCAGGCACTGAGCAGCCACCCAGAGGAAATTCTGTGTTCTAATATTTGAATGACTACTTGTAAATAGAGGTTCATACTGTGCTCAGATGGGCCATGAGATGCTAATAAGTCTTAAGGAGCACAGCCCTGATCTGGATTTAAAATGACAGTCAGATAGGAATGAGACATACAGCATCTCCCTCAAGTAATCTAATCCTTTTTCTGTGACATGATTTTAATATAATTCTTTGCATTCACATTGCATGGCCTAATCTGAATTAGCTTTCCGAGCAAGACCTGATATGGGTTGATGATTTAGCCACTCCAACTGATTTTCTCTCAGACAGATCTCATTTAAGGTTTCCTTAATATTTCTGCAGCTGTTTTGTCATGACCTTCAGCAGCTCTAGCTCGCTCCAGCTGACCCAAATGCTTTGCTTCTGTAATCTGAATCCCCAGTTTTCAGAGGCTGCTCCACTGCTCCTTTCTGTGCTTTCAGTATGCTTTCACAGAAAGCTCTTAGACAAATATAGTCATCATGGCATGGAAGAGAAGTCGTTCTTGCATTTAAAATCTGCTAATGACATAGGGAAAAGAAGATATGAACAAATGGTCACTTTTCATAAAGAAGGGAAATTACCACTAAAAATCCAAAGATTATGTGCTCAGACTTGGGAAGCAGTTACAGACAGGCAAGGAAGGTGCACGTGCAGGTGAAAAACCTTTTGTGATGATTAAAAATGGTTTAGTAAAATCAATTCTAAAGCTGACTGCAAAAAGTGTCTGAGGGATTTCACAGCATTGAATAGCTGTGAGATAAAATAGCAGGTGAAACATAAGGTCAAGACCATTGTATCACATACAGGAAAAACACTTCTAAGTATACATAAAAGTGAATGGGCTCTAATTTAGCTACTGACATTGGGGGGAAAAAAAGAATGGGAATCACAAATAGAAATCATCATTAATTGGTTAGTACAGTGTGCCCATGCTATTTCTGAGAAAATTTTTTCCGTAAAAGATGTGGACAAAAGATGTGGAAAGGAAAGTCTGTTCAAAGCTACGGAAATAGCTCAGAGCATTTTAACTTGGAAAAGAGATGACTGAGGGCAAATATGATCAAGGTTTATAAAATGATAATGGTTTGGAAAAGGACAACAGATCTTCACTGCTTCTTATAATGAAAGAATTAAAGTGCACAAAATCAAAATAGCCAGTAGCAAATATAAATAATAAAAATATAAGTGCTTTCTTGCACAGCAGGTAGTTCAGCCGTGCAACTCTTTGCCATAGGTGTTAGGGAGACAAAAGCAAGAATGGGTTAAAAAACCCCTGCTAGATATATTCATTAATCTGGAAGTAGGACATGGGATATTTAATGTAAGCCCAGTTAAATCTTGGAGGTGAAAAAAAACTCCCAGTCCAAAAACCTGCAGCTCTTGATGCTGAGGCATCAACAAATAGAAGAAAGATTGTTTCATATTTGCCCTTTTTCTCAATTTCTTCTTCTAAGTTGCTGGTATTGGCCAGTATCAGAGACATGATGTCGAGTTAGAGTTGCCTTTATTCTGACTCGGTACAAGCACCCTCCTGTAATTAAAGTAAGAATGTTATACAGAAACGGTTGATCAAAAGCATCTTTATGCCGAGATGGAGACAAGTAAACACAATCTCCAGCTCACGTACTTTCAGTATGCAATTAAAGCAGCCTCCAAAGGGACAATGATATTTTAAGTGCATAAATTGCATGCCTAGTGCAGAACCACAAAAAAAAAAAAAATCTAGACAAGGAGAAGTCTTGTTTAGATCTTCTGTTGCTCAGATATCTGGATGTGGACTTAACATAAGCACCTCTGCGAGCCCTCCTGCTCAGGGCAATTTTGTGAACCAGCTTCCATGGTCAAATACTCTGCTGCATGAGGGAGGAGCTGCTGATGATTTCAAATGCGCTATAAATAAACTGAAGGACATTAAATAAACAAGTCACATGGAATCATAGAACAGTTTGGGTTGGAAGGGACCTTTAAAGGTCATCTAGTCCTACCCCCTGCAATGAGCAGGGGCATCTTCAAGTAGATCATGTTGCTCAGAGCCACATACAATCTGACCTTAAATGTTTCCAAATATGGGGAATCTACCAGCTCTCTAGGGAACCTGTTCCAGTGTTTTTCCACCCTCATTGTAAAAGATCTTCCTTATATCTAATTTAAACTGATCCTCTTTTAGTTTAAAACCATTGCCCCTTGTCCTATCACAACAGGCCCTGCTAAAAAGTCCCTCTCCAGCTCTCGTAGGCCATCTTTAGTGACTGTCAGGCTGCTCTGTGGTATCCCCAGAGCCTTCTCTTCTGCAGGCTGAACAACTCCAGCTGTCTCAGCCCTTCTCCACAGCAGAGGTGCTCCTGTCCTCAGACTGTCTTGGCTGCCCTCCTCTGGACCTGCTGCAACAGGCCCGCGTCCTTGCTGCGCTGAGGATCCCAGAGCCGGATGCAGTACTCCAGTGAGTTCTCATAAGAACAGAGGGGCAGAATCGTCTCCCTCGCTCTGCTGCCCACGCTGCTTTTGATACACCCCAGGATACAACTGGCTTTTCTGGGCTGCAAGCACACATTGCTGGGCCATGTCCAGCCTCTCACCCACCAGCACCCCCAAGTCCTTGATGGATGTGATTGAGATTAGCAATTCTGAGGAACAATAACAGCTTCTTGTGGAGGAAAAATAGAGCGCACGCAATGACGATTTTGTGAACAGGCCAGGCTTTGTATCAGGTGTAGAAAGCAGATGGCAACAGAAGGAAATCTGAGCTACATGTAGTTGTTGCCACAGGCATGCTCTGAATGCAATGAGCCAAAACTGCCATAAGAGACAGGCCAAAAGCTGTTTATATAACTACATGGAGAAGAAAAAGGAAGCAAAAGATGATTTGAACAGGATGCTGCATTTCAGGACATAAGGTGGGAAGTGTTAGTCACAGCATTAGGCATGCATGTCTTCAATCCAGCAAGAGGAACTGTCTGTGTAAAGGCATTGGCTTTACTTTCTAAAACTGTCTGGTACACTGTGTTTTGAAAAGGTGCAGTGAAAGTTCATGAAATGAGACTTTGAATGGTGGAGTATGTCATGTCAGATGGAAATGTTAATACTTCCCTTTGCTACTGAATCACAGGGAACAATCTCTCTGAAGTTCTGCAGTGTGGAAATTTCATCAACTACCCTCTTATGAAAACAACATCCAGTTAAATTCTATTCACACAAAGTGGTAGGAAGCCACAACTTTTTCTGGTAGCAATGCTACCAGAAGCTTGGAAATTGATGAGGTTTGCAAGTGCTCAATAATAATAATAATAATCTTAAAAAATGCAAAAGTATGTGACAGGCAAACTCAGACAATCAAAGTAACAGATTTGTAGTTTTAAGTCATCTATTTCAAATATTTGATTTCCCAAAGTTTAGTATGAAATCAAGATTTGAAGGCAAGAACTACAAAAATTGTTCAAAATCTGACAACTCTTACCAATCCTATTGCTAACAAAAATTTCATCTTGGGGTGTATTTAAAGACCAACATTCTGAATCCAGCTACAACTGACTGATTTTCAGGTTTGTTTAGCTGATTTGGTAGAACTGGCAATGGTATGTATGCAACCAATGACCTGCTGCAAGGCATATTAAAAATGTGACTTTGACCAGGATGTCAGAATTCAGAAAGAAAATATTTTCTACCTCATACAAGGACAAACCTGAGGTTTTTTAACTTCCAATTATTGCAGAAAAATTCCTAGAAAATGCAAAAAGAGAGAAAAGCTCAGCACCTCTTCAGCTTCAGAAGTCATGCTTACAAAAAGTATGGCTTTAGTGAGTTTGTTTGTGTCATGACTGTCTTCCTCCATTGTTAATAAAATTGAGATGTGAGTGTCTCTTCCAAAGGCAATGTGCCCTTTATCCACTTAAATAATTCATTGTGCTGGTTTTGACTGTGATAGAGTTAATTTTCTTCACAGCGGCTAGTACAGGGCTGTGTTTTGGATTTGTGCAGAACACAGGGTTGATAATAC
>VYZQ01059159.1:44078-72298 GCA_013400655.1 Mystacornis crossleyi | reverse complement strand
AAGTGGTAGGAAGCCACAACTTTTTCTGGTAGCAATGCTACCAGAAGCTTGGAAATTGATGAGGTTTGCAAGTGCTCAATAATAATAATAATAATCTAAAAAAATGCAAAAGTATGTGACAGGCAAACTCAGACGATCAAAGTAACAGATTTGTAGTTTTAAGTCATCTATTTCAAATATTTGATTTCCCAAAGTTTAGTATGAAATCAAGATTTGAAGGCAAGAACTACAAAAATTGTTCAAAATCTGACAACTCTTACCAATCCTATTGCTAACAAAAATTTCATCTTGGGGTGTATTTAAAGACCAACATTCTGAATCCAGCTACAACTGACTGATTTTCAGGTTTGTTTAGCTGATTTGGTAGAACTGGCAATGGTATGTATGCAACCAATGACCTGCTGCAAGGCATATTAAAAATGTGACTTTGACCAGGATGTCAGAATTCAGAAAGAAAATATTTTCTACCTCATACAAGGACAAACCTGAGGTTTTTTAACTTCCAATTATTGCAGAAAAATTCCTAGAAAATGCAAAAAGAGAGAAAAGCTCAGCACCTCTTCAGCTTCAGAAGTCATGCTTACAAAAAGTATGGCTTTAGTGAGTTTGTTTGTGTCATGACTGTCTTCCTCCATTGTTAATAAAATTGAGATGTGAGTGTCTCTTCCAAAGGCAATGTGCCCTTTATCCACTTAAATAATTCATTGTGCTGGTTTTGACTGTGATAGAGTTAATTTTCTTCACAGCGGCTAGTACAGGGCTGTGTTTTGGATTTGTGCAGAACACAGGGTTGATAATACAGAGATGTCTCTGTCATTGCAGAGCAGGGCTTACACAGAGCCAAGGCCTTTTCTGCTTTATATATTGCCGTGCTGTCAAGGAGGCNTTTGCTATTAAACTCTCTGTATCTCAATCCATGAGTTTTCTAACTTTTACTTTTCTGATTCTCTCCCCCATCCCACTGGTGGGAGAGTGAGTGAGTGAGTGAGTGAGTGAGTGAGTGAGTGAGTGAGTGAGTGAGTGAGTGAGTGTGAGTGAGTGAGTGAGTGAGTGAGTGAGTGAGTGAGTGAGTGAGCAGCTGCATGGGGCTTGGTGGCTGGCTGGGGTTAAACCATGACACTCATAAACACTTCAGGAAGTGAGGACCAGTCTCTGAAACTGTTGTGGCTTTTCTCTGGGTTGTGTGCCTCAGACTGGTCCATCAGGAGCTCTCTGTTCACTGGAAATGAGGTCTGTCATAAGTTGCAGAGCTGAAGTTACCTAGCCAAAGTAGGTCACTGATCACAGACCCCAGGGGAAGGTATTTTTATTTGCTTTCTGCAGAGGGAGCTGAAGCTAAAGGATGTGGGCAGCATTTACAGAAGCCGGAGTCATCCATCCTTCACAATAAACCAAGAGTGGACATGACTGAACTGAAGGACAAGCATGAACCTCAGAGAACTTAAACACACATGGGGTTGAGTGCTGAGGAAAGGAGAGGCTAAGGAGAGGCTCAGGGTAAAGTGACGATTTCTACACAACTCATCCTTTTACACAGGAGAAATGGGATCTGAGCCATTGACAGGTGAAATCATAAGGCACTTTTGGAGCACTGGTCTCAAAGCACAAAGGAACAGTCACCTTGTGAAGTTAACATGCAAAGACTGGCTGCCTCCTCACCGAAAGATGTGCCACTGCATTTGCAGCTCCCAGCATTAACTACAGCTGCCTCTTGCAAGGATCAAAACACATATAGAGGTTTAGTCTCGCCTCTTCATTACCAGAAAAGCTGTTCATCTTTGCTGTCCTCAGTTTCAGAAGAATAGACCTGATGTACTTCACTGCCTTGCAAAACTGAGAAGTTATCCCATCCAATCACAGAAACACTGGGCTCTCAAAATGGATAGGTCACTGAATAAGACCGAGGTTTCCAAGGACGGAGAGTTGCTACCTAGGTTAAAGAAGCAGGCAGGGGTTTTTTATTTGCTTATGTCAATAGCAACATATATAATAATCCATTAAAAAGGCTTTTCTGGATGACCCTGGTTTGTAAGATGCCATTCTGGAATTTACTGTTCCAGGTGGTGAACATCAGAGAAAGCTTCTCTGGGGTGTCTTTTCTGTTATTGAGTATTTGGCTGGCTTAAAAGAAAAAAAAAATAAAGGAAAAAAAAAAAAGAAAGAAATCTATTTGTGGCAGTTACCCAACAAGGCATGTTTCATCCTAAACAACTGAAGAGTTATATAATTACAGTCAACAGAAAGCAGTCTTATCTGGGAAGTGTCAGGCAGACTTACTTACAGGCAGCGATAGGAACTCAGTCCCTGCCATAATATGCTTTTTCATGTTTCTTCTCCTTTTCATTGTTTTTTTCTGTGTAGCTTTGTGTCCTGGTTTTACACAGGTTGGATTAGTTCAGATTAGTCTTCTGTAAAATCAGTGTAGCCTCTGAATTAAAAATACAGATTAAAAGTAAAAATAAGGGGGTTGCCAACATAATATTAATGACTTGTCGAGACAGCTAAGCTTGGCATATGAAGGCAGCTTTCTTTGGCTATCCAAAATAATTTCTACAGTAATTGGCTTCTTTCTCACATTTTTGAAGGTTGTATCCCCAGTACAGTGCTATACAACTGATGATTTATGCTTCTAATAAAAGAGAGGTAACTACAGGAAAAATAGTGCCTAAGCCACACTGGGGGAAAAAACGGCTGTAACATAGCTACCAGAACTTTCCTAGGCCACTTCATTAAAAATAAAGGTGTCTGGATACTACAACAAATCATTCAAATCAGTAAAGCCTAGGCCTCCCACAAACTGCAAAGTCATTGCAATAGGCAAGGAATGGAGAAGGTATTTCCCTAGGTGAATGTAAAATAACTTATACAATACAATCTTTAGCGATTGCGGAGGAGGCGTTCGTAGCAGCTAAACTGTCCTAAAGGGACACCACAGCTCTGGATTTTGGCATGCTACCCTTTGGACTTGGGCCTGTGTGTGTGTTGACTTGGAAGGTTATACCCTCTGCTTTTGAGAAGAGTGGGAAATTGTAACAACCAGAACAGGGGCTCTGATATTTCTTCAGCTCTTTTTCCGGGTGTCTTTGAGAGGGATTACTCGACTAGACAGGGCAGAGCACGGCTGGTGGAAGTGCCTGTGCAAGTGGGCTTGGCCCAGGCAGCTGCTGGTGTCATCTGAACCTCTGCACGCCTTCACTGTCGAGTCCTGGGTATGGAGCAGCCGTTCAAGGCAGAAACACCTGCACACGCAAACGTTACGCCCTTACCCACCTCCCATGCAATGAGAGGAGCCTTGCAGGTCCTAGGAAACAGAGGAACTATAAGGCAAACAATCATACACCATTCCCTCTCTGTGACACAGAATGAAGTTCATACCATTTGCTATTCTGGTGATCAAAGCTCTACAGACTTACAGCTAAAGCACAGAATCTAGATAAGAAGATGCGGTTTTTCCATCAGCAACACAGTTTATCACATAAAAGAGAGCAAAAAATAAAAGAAATAGTACTGGGTGGTGATTTCTTGTAGTAACAAAGTTATGCTAAGACAATAGAAGATACAGGTATGAGAAAATGCTGTCTTAGCAATGAATGGATGAATAATCCCCACAGCTGTGCTTTCAAAAAACTCCCTATCCAGTTATTTTACAAAATCCTTTACAAGGACACAGAAACCTGTTCCGGGTGATGTGCTGATCCTAGGGTAGTACGACAGATTACAACAGCCACAGGACCAAAGCTACCACCAAAACAACAGGGCAGTCACACTTACATTGTGATACTATTCTGGGGTCAGTTTATGGGCCTTGCTTTCCTCAACAACTGTCTGCATTTGGCCTTGCTATTCTGCTCAGAGCTGCTAGTCATTAAGCCTCAGTTTAAGGAGAGGAGAGAATGAAAGACCATGTCCTTTTTCATCCAGAGATGAACAGTGCTCTCCAGGGAACTGCCTCATGTTGGGAATCAATTAAAAGATTGATAAAAATCAATCCAAAAAGTGATTTTGAGGGATGTGGTGAAAGAAGGGGTTGAGAAAGTGGAGAACAAGCCAATCAAACTTTCACATTCCCTCAGATCTGGTGGGATGTCCAAACCATTTCATGCCTGCAGAAGACACCTCAGAGTGGTATCTCCCAATGGTCTGTTGTTGGCAGACTTTTTCAGAGTGGCTTGACTGGTGTCCTCCTAGCTTGTTGACTGGCTTCTACATGGTGCTCTCTGCAGCTTAATCACATGCTGTCATACACTAATGGAGATGCTAATGAACTAATTATCATCTATTGGTAGCTGATCTTCCTGGGAATGCAAGTGGAGCTGCTCTTCATACATGTCACTAGAAGAGTCTCTGCTCCCAAACTAACCAGAGATTTTCACCTAGTGTTTTTTTCTTTTTGGCAAAACCAAATCTGGGAAGAGATACACTACACAGTCCTTCTCACATCACAGCTTCCAAAAATGTACATCCATCAGTGGGACAGGAAACTGTGGGGAAGAGAAATAGAGGATCAGCCACTTGAGTACAGCCATGTATATTCTATAAATCATCCTAAGAAGTTGGGCTTGATCCCTGTGGTAACAAGATTTAGAGGAATTCCTCTTGTCAACTGGCCACAGCAAGAATAAGGAACTAAATACCTCATATGTTAGATAAAACAGACAAATCAATTGAGTGTAAAAGGACATTTTAAAAAATTGATTCTGGGTTTTAGGTTTTAGGCAAAGATGCAGCTTGTCCAAAAAAGCAAAAATTTAAATGGTATTATCTTCAAGGGAATACTGGTACTGCTGTAATAAGACATGTTTACGAGACAGTCTGGATGTTCAAATTAAAAGAGCTCTGGCTAATTCAGAAATTAAGAAACATGCACAAGGCCTACGAATGAACTGTATCTCTGCAAAGTTAAAAATCAGCATATGGGACAGAGCTGCCAAATTCCAATGTGTGATCTGTGCTGTGGAAGAAGACACTAGATATGCCAGCCTCCAGTTCTTGATAAGCTATTTCTATCCACAGCAGAAATGGAGATATTTCCTTTGGTTTGAATGGATTTTAAATCTGTTCCAGGATCCACTGGGATATCTAGGATATTCTCCTAGGAATGTTAAAATGAAGAGTTGGAATGGAAGAATGGACAGAACAGGGAGAAAAAACTGTTGGAAAACACATGAAAGGGGAGGCGGGAAGAGACAATTAGTACAACTCACAATATGTATGTAGACAAGAAATACACTGCAAAAAAATAAGTGAAAAAAGGCTACATAAGAAAAGAAGAGAACGTTTCTGTTCACCTCTCTCTGCTTCCTGAAAATATCAGAGGGACAAGGCATTAGTCCTATTCAAACTGTCTTCTGGTTGTAGAATGGAAGCATGTTGTACGTATGTCCCCACTGCAGGAACAGTCAAAGAATGACTGTGTGGGCTTTGCACAGTTTGAACAACTGGTGGTTTGATAAGAAATGCTGGAAATACCCATCCAGTTATGGGTTAGCTTTCAGGTCAGTGGAGACAGAAAAAAAAGTGATGAGTTTTGGTGTAGTTGGCACTTCTTTTGAGTGTTACGCAGTTCTGCATAACAGTCCTGGACAGGACTGCAATTTGTTAAAAATGTGCTCTTGTCTCCTGTGTTGCAGTGTCCTATCAATCTTCATGGCAGTTTGGATTTCTGTGTGCAGGTACAACACTGCCATGTCAGAGGTTTGCCATATGACTTTGAGGAAAGGACAGTCCCAAAACAAGGATATTTTAAAAGAGATTTTACATAAACTTCAGGAACTGTTTCTTTAAAATCAACCCTAGTTATCTGCAAAGAGGGGGTGTGAAAAAATGAAAATAGTAAATAATATTTTAAATGGTAGATTTCAATGTTATTAAATAAAATTCTAATTTTTTCCATGTGATTAGATTTTTTACTGAATTACGTTTTTACTGAAATAAACTGGGGAGGTAGGGAATTGGTAAAGCTGCATCGTACTAGAGGTCAGTCTATCATTTCCTTCATGCACAGCCATATACAAATAACATTACAATTTCTGTGCTTTGGTTTCCCTATCAGGTAAGTAATAGGTATTTCTATTAATAACATCATGAATTCTTTACAGGAGTGAGATGAGGCTTAAATAAAACTAAGAATTTTAAGATCTACTGAGAGTAAATGCTAAAAAAATTTCAAGTGTTGTTGTTACAGTAAATGGGTTTCCAGAAAAGACAATAAACAAGCTGAGAGAAAACAGTAAATTATAAGCTTCTTGAATGAATGGCCTGACTTCTCTAGATACAATTCCATCCAAATAAATTGGGACTATTTATTTGCTTTCTCTTGTGTTAGGATCACATCTGATCTTTGCTGCTGCCCATATTGTACGCAGACTCCATTAGCTGCATGGACAAAAGGGTGAGGGGAGCGGGGCAGCTGCGCTGCCTCATCCCATGTCACACAAGCCAACTACATGCCAGCTGAGCTATCTGAGCATCTGATGTCCTTTCGTCTGAAATGGGAAGTCTGTGTTTCCTCTCTGCATTGAGGATGTGGGGAGAAATAACTGGGGAAAAGTTCTAAAGGGCAGGATTGTGTAGCTTTAATTCCCTTGTTGCATAACACGTTACGTGAGCATCCGAAACACCAAGTTAAGACTTATCTTGAATTTAATGATGCAATTTCCCCATTCACTAGCAAACTGCAGGAATCACTAATTACATCTCTTAGAGGCCAAGCTATTCAGCTTACATCAAAAGAGAGACAGGAAAAAATAATTGCTGTTAACAAGTGAACTGAAACTATTGTGCAAACTTTCCCAGTGAGAAAAAGCTGCAAGACAATCTGAATGAGATGGAGGATAACAAACAGAAAATGTTGTTGGAGCATGTGGAACTTCCTGTGCCCTCTTCTAAAAACAACAACAAAACAAAACGAAACAAAACCAAACAAATCTTTGAGGTCAGTGCAAGAAATGCAAGCACAGATTTCTGTCCTAGGGTCACAAAGACAAATTGGGATGCTGATGAGACACTGCTCTCTGTAAAGCCTCTGAATTGAAGGAACAAATTACATTATTGCCATCATCCAAGCTGGTTGAAGACCAGTTCAAAGTCTGCTTTCGCTTTTCCACGCTATCTGCTTCCAGCTGGCCCTGTCAGCTCAGATGTTGTGAAGAAAATTTTCCTCCTTCTCTGGTGAGGAGTGAATGTGTGTTGTAAAGACTGGCCTGAAATAAAACTGGGCCATCTGCCAAACTTGGATTCAGAGCTCTAAGTTGTCCTAAAATAAGCACATTTACCTTCACCCACATGGTGAGAGCCCATCCCATGACTGTTTTCATCCTTTCCACCTCTCTCATATTCTTTTTACTCACCTCCAGGGCCTCACTCCACACTGTACCCTGCTTCCCAAGCCTCACCAGGACTTTCGCAGGGCAGTGCTGATCCTAACATGGGCTCAGTGTTTGCATAAGGCGCTGCAGAAGAGATCTGGGAGCTGCAAACTCATCACCTCCCACAAGAACACATCTGTTGCTCCAGCATCACTACTAACTTGTGCTACAGTACATTTCAAGCTGTCTTTCCCTCAAAGGGAAAGAGATCTTCAATTATCTTCAGTTAAATCCTCCAAGCAGTGATTGCTGCAGAGGGCTGGCTTGATGGGATGCAAGGTCTGGCATATTGCAGGGTCATTGTAAGCACAAGGCTAGGACAGTCACTGGATCTGGCTGAGGCTGGATCTAACTGTAAGCCTAAGTCTTGGTCTTTTGTTTCCTTAATGAGGATATTGCAATGAGTTTTTGGGATAAGAAGACATTTTTTTGACATCTCAGGTTGCTAATTTGCTTTGAGGCATCTGAGTCCCTTTGAGTATTATCTAGGGAGAGATTTCCGTAGAGTATCTTGCAGGGATTTAATAATTATTCTTTTTTTTTTCAGACATCATCAATGACAGAAGGTGGGGCCAGCTGAGCTTTCAATCAGACTTTCTGTAGCAACTGCTATCGTCTTAAAAAACCCAAAACTTGAATTAGAAACATTTTTAATTTGAAGAGGGGAATAGAGAAAACATTTTCAGAGATGGATGTTTCATAATGGAAGAGAGCTGAAACAGCAAAGCAGAACTGAAATTTCACCTGCCATACTTTATGAGACAATGGGAGAAAATAGCAGTGAGTTTTATTTGTAGCAAGGTGACCCACGGTGCTTTCACGCCTGAACTCACAACTTGCACAAAATAGTCATGGTTTAGGGTCTACAAGTCAGAAATAAATTTAAACCCTGTATTTTTTATACTGCCAGCAGCACTTTTTTCTTTCTTCTATATTCTCCTGTCCTTGCTGAGTGTGACACTTGGAGCTTGTGATCTGCAGGACTTTAGAGAAGAGCGGCAGGTGTGATGATAGCTTTAGTCTATTTATATCTACTCAAAATGTACCTCAACCTTGAAAATTCTCCCAGGCTCTTTTCTCTCTTTATCAAACGATGTCATTGCTGTGGATGGCAACATACCCAGTTGGGAATCACTCACTATAGCCATATGAAATGCAGCTTATGAGACTTCAGGTGTGTACAAAACCAATCAGGGAATGGAGGTAGATCTAGAGGTACCTGGTCAAGCAGAATAAAGCTGTGAACAGCGAGGGAAATTGTTGTCGCAGAGCGCCAGATGACTCAGCACTGCCAAGAATTTTGAAAGCAACAATTTAGAGGTGAGCTTCAGAAAGGCTTAAAGTACTACAGCCTCCTTGTTTTCCTCATGAGCCTCTCCCATAATTGAAGCAGGAACTATTAATTCCATTGAGTTCAATACACTTTCTTTGGCATTTCCGGATGTCCTGTAACTCTTCCGGGTTCATTTCCTGTGATTCCATTACTTCAAATACTTCACACAGCACTCTTGGACATCTTTGCAGCATCTGTATATAGGTTTGTTTAGTAAGATCAGACCACTCTGGCTCCCTTGTTATTTTTCTTCCTCTGTTTTTGCTCTCTTGGTCTCCTTACCTGAGATGCAAGTATTCTAAAATGCAAAGTAGCAGTCAGTATGCTCTGGGACTTTCCTCAATGCCACAACCTTTTAAATACAGCAACCCAGAGAACACTCTCAAAAACACCTGTCAGCCAATCTCTGGGTTGCACCCTGTATCTGGGAGGTGTGAAACTCTGACCTCAGCCTGAGAAGTTCTCCTAATTTCTCTGTCTATCAAATACATACACATCGTCCCCTGTACGTGGCCCCAAGGATTCATCCAGCTACTGAAAGACAGTTGTTGTCGACTCTGCCATTTGGCTATGACAAAGAGGAATGAAAGAGGAACTCAAGGAAACAAGGGCTGCATTGTGAGACTTATAATGAAAACAACCAGCAAGCAGCACGCGTGAGAGCAGCTGACATAAATGCCTCCGTCACAGTGGCGGTTCCCCTGCAGTGGGGTGACCCAGGGGTAGCTGGCTCTGTCAGTTCAGAGAAAGGCCACGGGTAATATTATGGGCACCTCAGAATCCTGCCCTCCCTCTTTACATTTAGTGTGGGTCTGGGGAACCCCAGCAGAAAACTCCGTATATCCAATGCCCCTCATGCGAGATTTGCAGAATAGGACCACACGTATTTTTTTAGAAAGTGGAGAATGCCAGGAACTTTGATCAGTAAGGAAGGAATAGGAGTTCTTCACAGCAAAAGATATTTAGCACTCCCATTTCTAATCAATCTCTGTCGCACATCTTTTCCAAATCTCACAGGAACTGTATACCCAAAGACATCGGAAAAGATGAAAACACAGTTTTTGCATTTGAAGAACTGGGTCAGGCTGGGCACTACCTTTCTGGCACAAAGATTTTTTTCTATTTTTTACAACAAATGGTGATGATTTCATCAAGACAAGTCCTTTTAATCTGTATAAAGAAGTCATCTCTTGCCTTAGTCTTCCCCATGACAAATTTAAGCTTATTGGAGTGATTTGTGTTCCTTACTGCACAGCAATTATCCTGCTGTGAAGGAGTGGACTTAACGACCAATCAAGTAATTTCTATTGCTAATTTCTTTGCTTGTATCTCGGGAGGGTGCATGCTAGAAGTTCTTTTTAATAAAAAGAGCTTTCTTAGCCTAGTGCATATAATTACATCACTGGTAAAGCACAGGTACGTCCTACATTTTTAATAATAAATGATTCATGATTGTGCCTGCCTTGCTTTTCAGATGCTGAATGTGGTCCATTTTGTAGGGTTCTGATTCATAAGAAGCCTCAAGCATGGCTTTTAAATATGCAGTCCCTTCAAAATGTTATAAGTTATCTCAACCAAAAGCTCCGTAGAACAAGTTGATTGAAAAATTCATCTGCAATTACAATATCTTTCTGTATTGCAGCTGAGGCCAGAGGAAAACTTTTTTATTAAGGCACTTGGCTGCACAAGCGTCCTGACAAGAGCCATGTGTTAAGATTAGGTGGCAGAGGACAAGCAGAAAATGGTGGAATCAACAGAAAATATGAGCTCATGTCCAATCATTTACTGCCGTGTGTAAATTATTTGGTAGCCTAAGTGAGAGTCTGACAAAACTAGCCTAAGGACAGAATGAGGATTGAAAATCATAGTCTTGTGGTTTGGGGTTTTTTCCCCCCCTCTATCTATCCAGCATTAGGCAAAGGCAGTGACTCACAGGCCTATGTGTAGTTCAGGATACCATTTGTCTCAGGTATGGTCTCTTTCCACTCAAAATTTTTTTCTTGGGCAGAATGAAAGAACCTCTCACATTTGCCTATGATTTCTGGGCAGCTGGCATTATTTCTCACTAGCTCCAACTAGCCTATTGTATGTCTGGAACACGGGAATATTTCCTCAGAGCATCAGCTGATGCTCTGTAGTGCTTGGCCTGCAGGACCAACACGTGGCCATGTGGATGGTGTAGCACGTGTGCTCGTGACCTGTACCCTTTTCAGGAGCACCAGCTGATGAGCACGTCTATACATCCTCAGGAGAGTGTGATGTATCACAGAAGCACGGAATATTTTATATGGCTTTTAGTATTTATCTGAGTCTTAAAACTTAAGGAGCATCACCAGTGTTAATTTACCAAATCCAGTACAGAGCCAGTAAAATTTCCTGAGCAGATTAAAAAAGGTTGGTTCTCCATGACTAATCATGCAAACATTCACCTACCTGCGCGTTAACTGGAAACCATAGTATGACAAATACAAAAAAGAAATGACACAAACAGTATTTCTATGAGTTCTTGAAACTGTCAAGATGTGCAGGTTTTTCCACGAATATTTGAATAAGGAGCAGAGAGAACTTTCCCCTGGTAGGGAGTCAAACTTGAGTCCTTTAACTACAAGTGTATTTTTGGTGACTTGAGGGCAAATATAACATTTCCTTATATAGTTGCATCAGAAAGATGCTTTAAATGACTTCTAAAGACCATGAATTTTTATCTTCTAAGAGTGCATATGAATCTATGATCTGCTCAGTACTTGAATTAACAGCTGCTGAACCTTGTCAAGCCACTGTGAACATTACCAACAGAGAAAGTCCATCAGACACAGTGTAAAATAATGGAAAAACCCAGACTATTCTCCTTCAAGATCACCTTGTCGTGGTACAGGAGAGCTTTGTGTGGAGAGATGTCACGCCAAGTTAATGAGAAGTGTCTGCTCCGACACCTGCTGTTCTAAACAATGGTGTAATCATGGAGCAGTGCTGGGGCGGAGCTGGGGTGAAGAAGGCTGACAGCTGGCTGGGGAGGCAAACGGCACCCACGGGGCAGCCGAGTCAGGGAACGAGTTCTGCCAGGGGAAGCCAGGTAGAGTGTCTCACTGGCCCGCTTCCCTGTGAGCTCTGCCAGCAGCAGACAGCTTTAAATCCACTCTCAACTCATACACAGCCCTCCCCTGCTGATCCTATTTACTTCCTGGGCTGGCTCCCAGCACCTAGCACTCATGAGAGATTGCCAGCGCTTCATGATGCTGCTCCCACTCCCACAGGAGAAGTTGGGAGCCAGAGGAAGATGGGGTGATGAGCAGATCTTGGCCTCTTTAGCATACAGCAATAAAACTGTGGGGTTGTCAGGGACAGGAAGGATCTTGCCAGGAGGGGTGTAAGAAGGATTTTTCATTTCTTATTTCCACTTTGTTTCTGATCACTTGCTCTGTTACAGGCTGAAGTTCCAATGTGTACTTCAGCACTGAAAATGGGAGGCTGAGACAGAGCCTGATCTCACTCGTTGCTAAGAGAGTAACCTAATTTGCAGCAGATGGTGTTTATTGTTACTTCCCATCTGCATGAGGATTAAGAATTCTTCTCAGAAAAAAATGATGCAGCCTTGTAAGAGCAGGCAAACTTACCAGCATCCTGGTAAGAACAGGCTAACTTAATTCCAATCAAATATGACTTTTCTCCTTAAAGACAGGTTTTTCTGAACCTTTGGGTAAGCTTAACTTAAATTAAGTTTAGAATTATTATTTTTTGGATTTTTTTTTTTACTTAATTTCCTTTTTTTTAAGTTTTTTGTTGTTTTTTTTTTTTTAATAATATCACTTAAAGTTGTACAGTCATTTTAAAAAATGTAATGGAATAGAGACAAGTAATGAGTAAGTGCATTGCCTCTGATCAAAAAGTAACTTAATGTCAGAGCTGAGATTTTAAGTTTCAGCTCCCCAAGGCCTTAAACCAGGATACAGTCCCACAAAGGAACTGATAGCACATCTTGTAGTATCTGTCCTTGGCCTCTAACACTGATAAAAGAGAACTGGGGGTATGCTGTCTGTGAATGATCAGTCCCTTAAAAGCACAGATGTCTCTCGTATGTTCAGGGCCCATTGACTGATCGTGCCTCATGGCTCAGAATGTCTTTTTGTACACACTAAGAGACTAAACTTTTATTCAATTCATATAATCCATCTGAAGTCATAAGAGTTGTACCAAAGTGGTTTGTACATGAGCCTCATTAAAGTCTGCCTGAGGTTTTTTTGTAACCCACGCTATAAAATTTTCACCTTGAATATACTGCTACCATCACTTTCATTTGTGCCTGGGCTTTAATAAGCACAAAAACATTCACATGACTACGGCTTAGAAACCAGGATGAAACTTTAAAATGGAAATGGAAGGAACAGATAATGGATAAACCAAAAAATAATAGTATTCAAGACAGAGACAGAAAAAACCCAAAGACTGAAATGACAAATTTGATCAAATATGTGTTTATGAATAAGGGCAACGTACCTTAACATGTGGGCTACACCCCAGACTGAAATGGTTATACTGTGTTTATAGTACTGTTGCCTAAATCTATAGTAAAATCTCTCTGTATTCTTGCTCAGAGATTCATTTTTTGACCGGCATGCCCTCTTTTCCTTCCTGCATTTTATGTCCTAGAAGAAAAAGCAGTCTGGTTATTTTTCTGCAGTTTCTAGAAATCAGGCATGCCTGGCAGATGGCTGGTGGTGTCTGAGAAGATTGACTGGGTATGTCAGGAAATTTGTGGCATGCCAGTCAAAAGGAATGTGTCTGAGGCCAGTGGACCTGACCAAACACCTGCCCAGACTGCAGCAGAGAGTGTCCCTTGCACAGCAGCTGCACAGTTATCTGTACGTTCCCAGCAAGTCTGAAGCAGCTGGGATATGTCTGATATCTGGCATGTGTGCTGCATAAATAGAAATCACTCTCTAGGATTTCTTAAAGAGAAGTCTAGAAGCCCTACACACATCTGTAACAGGTATCCTAGAGGTTGCTAATTTAATGCAAAAATCACGACAGCATTAAGTCATTTGGTATTCTTGAGACTTGCAGTGCAAAAGAAACAGCAGTGGTGGCACTTAAATGGGGATGTTGGCCAGAAGATGGTTTGCCATCCTAAAGCACATTTATTAAAATCCTCAGATGTGTACTGTTCCTCTTAGTTGGTTTATACCAAATAATGGCACATCTGAGCCTTTTTCATTATTTCCTCTCTTGCGGTGTTGCTAGGTGGGCTCCACATGTGTAAGTACACGCTTACATGCAATATCCATGGTATACCCACCACAACCCACACATACATTTTTCCATGCAGAGTTTCTCTTCCAGCTTGCTTAGCTCATGCCTCTTAAATAAGCTGTGCAAAAACCTTTGCAGGCTTTATTCCTCAGAATCTTATAACATCTCTTTGCCGCCTAAAAAGTCATCAAGTTCAACAAAACTTGGCAAGCCCAACCAGATCTCTTCTTACTGCACACTACTAAAATTTGCTCCCATTTCAGATAGAAATGCTTCTCCTCCAAATCTTGTGCTCTTTAAATAATTTTTTACCCTTTGGAAAAAGTGCACAGATTTCTATGTTTCTGTGAATCATTAGTGACATCCAGTGGCTAAAATGCTAAAAATTTGTAATTCCTATAGTCAAGGGACACCTAAATTTCCATCTCTTTCTCTAGGAGATACCTTATTAGAAAAAGGAGAAAGGTGAAAGATTGTGTTCCCCAGCTCTTCCACAACACATTTTTGACTTAATTAAATCTCACTGAACTTGCAACATACAACTGTTACCTTTCCTTTGTGATAACTGTAGGAAACTACAGAGCTCCCCTAAAGAACGATAGAGCTCCCTTAAGAAATCAAATGGCTGAAACCATGCCACCTCCAATCAAAACACATACATATCACAATGCAAAACAAACAAACAAACACGTGAAAATGCTGAGAAATATAAACCAAATACAGATAAGGGTTTCACTAGTGTTCCAGGGACGTGTGTGTCTGGAAGAATGAGACATGCAGAAGAAACGATACGGAATGAAACAAAAGGAACAACAGTGATCTTCTGGACAGTCACAGCATTGCAGAACCACAGAACTAAAGAATGGTTTGGGTTGGAAAGGACCTTTAAAAACCATCTACTTCAACTCCCCTACCATAGGCCGGGGCATCTTCTACTAGTCCAGGTTGCTCAAAGCCCCATCCAGCCTTGGACCTTGAACACTTCCAATGCTGGGGCATCCACACCTTCTCTGGACAACCTGTTCTTGTATCTCACCGTCCTAATTGTAACAAAATTTCTTTATATCCAATCTAAATCAACCTTCTTTCAGTTTAAAATCTTTGCTCCTTGTCCTGACACTACAGAGCTTGGTAAAAAGTCTCTCTCCATCTTTCTTGTAAGCCCTCTTTACATATGAAAAGGCTGAAATAAGGTATCACACACCTTTCTCTTCTTCAGGCGGAATTCCTCAATTCTCTCAGTCTTTCTTCATAAGAGAGGTGTCCAAGCCCTATGATGATATTCATGGCCCTGCTTGTGAATAGTGTAACCTTGATCAAAAGTTTAACAGATATTTTGGGGCAAAGCACTGACTAAAGGAGATCTGCCTCTATAAACCTACACATTGTGCTGTTGTTTGAATGTTCATGTCTTAAAATGGCAGCCTTTTGTAATTTCTTGTAGTAAGCACATTATCAAAGTAACAAACAACCATTTGTTTCCTCTCCTGATGGAAATAAATTGATAATCTCTGAATTTTGGGTAAGAGTCTGCTGAATCAGGTATATGCAGTTATCTCAGCTCCAGTCTTGCTAATTCTGTAATGCCTGGGATATCACTGAACTCCAATTAGCCAGCTAACTCAACAACTCAGAAGAAATTTTCAGGTTAACTCAAAATAATTAAGTTCCATTTTGAGAGCTTTCCTAACTGTCATTGTGAGCATGTCAGGAGAGGCTGAAGGTGGAAAACCACAGCCTTTTTTTCAGCTATTTGGGGGCCTGAAGCAGGAGCAGCTCCTTTATGCTATGCCTTGTTTGGGCATGGCAACTCAAGCATGAGAGAGCTGAAACCTCCTCCTTCCCTTATCTCCCCTCCCACCTCTTTCCTTTCTCATGTCACTGTAGTCAACATATCTTTATTGTAAACTATCAGTCTGTACTGATCCCCATCAGGCAAGGGGGACAATTTTAAAACATTTCAAGATGATGTATGTTCAAAACTGGTTTTAAGCTGGCACACTTTCATACTGCAGTTCTACATTCTACATACATTCACTATAGATCTTGTAGTAAGTGTCACAGAAGCATAGAATAGCCCAGGTTGGAGAAGACCTCCAGAGATCATCTGGTCCAACCTTCATGAGAAGGGGAGCCTAGGTGAAATTATTTAGCACCCTGTTCAATTGCATCTTGAAAACCTCCAGTGATGCAGTCATGGGCGCTCCTCCATGTCCCTGGGAGGTTGTTCTGGTGAATGATTGTTTCAAAAATCTCTTTCGAAAGATGCATGTTTATGTCATGCATATAAATTCATATTTTGATATAGCCACATACCAATGTCATTACTGCAGTGTTATAGTTGGCATTCCAGACCCATCACCTGAGGAATTTCCAAATTTAGCTTGTTTATTTAGGACCAAGAATTTTTTAATCTACTTACTGACATTAAGCATGACTAGAGCCTCACCAGCTCAGGATTATCAACACCTCTGGAGTTGGGTGACTGACAGTAAACCACAGAAATCAGCAGGATTCACTCACTGACTTTGGTGTTCAGGAATGGAGTCACGTATATAAACTCTACTACACTTTTTCATGTATTTCATTCAATTTCTGAAAGAAAATAAAAGTACTCAGTAAGATGTCAACATTAGGAAAGTACCCTTTTCTGCCTTCTGAGCTTCTATTTATTAACTGATGCTCTTTATTTTTAACATCTACTAAAAGCAGCTTACACAGGATACTTCTTACACAGTTTTGCTGGAGGGCCAAAAGATACATGGATGGAGATGCCATTTTAGGAAGGCAAGGTGCTCAAAATAACACATTAACACTGGCACCTTAGTTTGCCTAATACTACCTAAATTTTTGAAGGTTCTCAGTACCTGGAGTATTCTACCACATATTAGCTGTAGTATATCTCTCCCTACATGTTGTACACAGTCACACTTTTCCCACTTATCATAAATTGTAGGTGATGTCTTCAGCTTTTTAAAATAATAAAACCAGAGATGACTTACAAGAACGTGGTGGAAGTTAAAACTAACTGTTTTCCTTCCCAATTTAACTGGTATATACCGATATTTTCAAGATAGTAGATTAGTCTTTGGCAGCCTTCAGTAAAATGATGATACAATTATCCTAAACATAATTTGTCATACCATTATTCCTCCCTTGAAATGTTCTTTATCTGAGAATAAGAAAGGGTCCTGAAATCTTTAAAATTCAGCACCCACACAACAGCTAAAAGTAGCTTTTCTTCTCTCAGGCACCTACATCATCCTTATTCAGATAATAACAGTAATACTGGGACAGACTTTCAGGTGCTCTTTCTTCATTCATCTAATGGATCCATTAATGATATGTTATTCAAAAACTACAGATTAAATGGTGACTAAAAGTTTTCCAGAAAATTTTAGGTGTCATGTCTTTGTGGTTGGGAAAAAGAGTTTAAAACTCTTTTCTAAGTCAGGAAGTGTTGGAATGACAGTAACGAGTCAGGAAAGGAAAGGGATGAAGGAACTTGTAGTACAAATGCACTAAGAAACCTTAGCACAAACATAATGGAAGAATAGGGAGATTTGTGTGACACTTTGGAATGGCTAGCTCCCTCACCGCTTTGCCGGTCTCTTCTGCCTTGCAGAAACTTTACTTCGTGCACCACCGCCCCAGGTGAAGATGGCTATACAGGGACACAGGGCACGTGGAAATAACCGATGAGTCCTAATTCTGGTTTTAGTGTTAACTTACTGAAAGTGCCATACTGCAGTCTGTGGGGGTAAATTATTGAATTCCACAAACTTCATATTTGAATTTACAATTACATCAATAAATATAAAGAGTGCAAGAGCTCATCAATAAACAAATTCAAGCTAGGAGCATACTTTTTTATTTCCTCAAAGCACTTCATAATTAGAGCTTTGTAAACAAAACCATAAATGGCCACAGAAACTCTTTTTAGAAAAAGATTTTTCCTAGCTAGTACGTAAAACCTTAGAAGAAGTAGGTGTAACTCCTTGTTAAGAAGTTAACATTAAAAGCTGATTAGAATTTTAATTTCAAACATCCAGCTCATTAAATTAAAATATGGCTAAGCAATAATGTGGCTTTGTTCCTGTACCAGAATGTAGACATTTAAATATCACAGCATAAGAAACCTGACACACACAGTCATAGCTATTGGGAAAAAGCGCCAGTGTGGATTTGTGTGGTGGGTGTATTTTTTTCAGCTCTCTAGCTGACAACACATAACAGATATAAATCATGCCTGCCAACCTCTGAGATCTCTGGGAGGGTTGGACACTGTGGAATATATCAGTCTTGAAGAGCTTTCCAAAGGGACAGGGCAAAAGCAAGCGGGGGCAACGAGCACACAAGGAGCCAGCCAGCAGGTGCACATGTCCACCATGTTCACCACTGACCCAGCTGGTTCTTCATACTCCTAGTAACTCAGGGAAGTCCTGAGAAATTCAGTGCCAGCCACGAATCACTGGCACGAATTGTGTCTGATTACAGACAGGCCAGGCTCTGTGGCAGCAGTGAAGGAGTTAGGAGGAGAGGTTCATGTTGGCACATCAAAATGTTGGCTGCTCAAGGGGTCTGGGGGTTTCCAGCCCAGTATACCTCTTGAGCCCACGTTTATCAGGCCCAGGGAGTCTTCTCTGTTGTTATCCACAGAGAAACTGGCAGAGAAACAGTTGTATAGGATGCACCTTTACTACTCTGGTAAGGCACTGGGCTAGCTCCTCCTTGAGCTGACTGAGACAAAACTAAATCCATAAAACACTCATGCGAGGAACGAGATCATTTGCTGTCTTCCATTCTGAGGCACAAACAGAAATGCAAGTGACAGCGGGGAGGCTTTCTAGAGCTAACTTTGTCTTCACTACGGCATCAGCAACCTTGAACAAAAGATTTTGAAAGAAACAACAGCCTAAGAGGAGAGTCTGCTGAAACGAAGGATGGGGGAAGTAAATTATGCGCTGACTCAGTTCCTGTTACTAAGGATCACATGGGCACAAACTACAAAAGAGTTAAAGATGGGGGAAAGCTTGTTTTGCTTTAAAGAATGGTCAGACCCCGGCACTTCTTGCCTATAGAGGCTGGGAGTCCTCCACCCCTGGTAATACACAAACCCTGAGGGGATATGGACTACCAGATCTGGGTGACACTGCTCAGCTTCCATCCCCTGGAGCTCCCTTCCTCCTCCACAGCCCTGTGACTCCATGGCTTGCACTGTGGGCCCTGATGGCTGGGCCCTGCAGCTTTACATGACTGAGTCAGTTTGATGCGCTCGGTGCCCACTGTGGGGCAGACACCGGGCACGCAGCAGCACAGCTCAGCTACCCTGACATCTCAGGGTGGCAAGAACCATAGGTTTAGATTAGATATCAGGAAGAAAGTCTTTACTGTCAGGGTGGTGAAGCACTGGAACAGATTGCCCAGACAAGCTGTGATTGTCCCAACCCTGGAAGTATTCAAGGTCATTTTGGATGGGGCTCTGAGCAACCTGGTATAGCAGAAGGTGTCCCTGCCCATGGCGTGAGTATTAAAGCTAGGTGATCTCTAAGGTCCCTTCCAACCTAACCCATTCAAGGACATTGTCCTTTCCAACCCAAATCATTCAAAGACATTGAGGTGCTGGATCATGCCCAGAGAAGGGCAACAAGGTCTGTGAAGGGTTTAGAAATATATCTTAGGAGGAATGACTGAGGGAGTTGGGTTTGTTTAGTCTAGAGAAGGCGTGGCCCAGGGGATATCTCATTGCTTTCTAAAACTACTGAAAAGGAGATTGCAGTGAGCTGGGGACTGGTTTCTTCTCCTGTGCCTGCACTGAGAGGACTAGGGGCCTTAAACTGAGACAGGAGAGATTCGTATTAGATATAGAAAAAAATTTTACTGGTAGAGTGGTCAAGCACTGAAATAGGTTGCCCGGGGAAGTGGTAGAATCAAGAGGCATCTGGATCTGGCACTGGGTGATATGGTTTAGTGGTTTAGGGGCTGCAGTGGTAGTGCTACTGGATGATCTGGATGAGGGGATTGAGTCCACCCTTCGTAAATCCACAGGACGTGTGTTGGATGCGAGTGTTGAGTGCTGGGTCCTACGCTTTCGCCACAACAACACCATGCACTGCTACAGGCTGGCGGAAAGGTGGCTGGAAAAAGGCCCAGTGGAGGGGCACCTGGCGGTGCTGGTTGACAGCAGCAGAACATGAGCCAGCGTGTGCCCAGGTGGCCAAGAAGGCCAATGGCATCCTGGCCTCTATCAGCAATAGTGTGTCCGGCAGGACTGGGGNCGCCCCTCCGCGGTGCCGCGCTGGCCGAGGGGGCGGTGCGGCCGCCGCGGGCGCCGGGCCCGGCATGGAGGCCGGGATGAGCCTTCCGCGGGGCCCCGAGAACCTCTGCTTCGACAAGGACGAGTTCATGAAGGTGCGCCAGGGCCGCCGAGGCTGGAGGGTTGTGGAGCGGCGAGGGGCCTCCTGAGGATGGGGGTGGCGGGCTGCCTGCGGGAGAGAGGGGCCCGGAACCTTGGTCGGGATTTTACAGCTCCGCCACGGCCCTCCCCACGTCTGGGGGCTGCCAGAAGCGCCGAGGGTGTCACTGACAGGGGGGTCCGGGAGGCGACCGTGTCCAGGCAGGGCTGGGCTCTGAGGCTGACGGGGCCGAAAGGCCTCACTGCTTGGAGAGCTCAGAGTAGTTCTCAGTCCTGAATTTCGACTTTTGGCTGTTGTTTCGTGGTGTGTTTGGTTTTTTAAGTCTCCTGTATTTGGGAGAGCTGGTCTCTAGGTAGTGAGCCCAAACGACACTGTGCTTTTGAGCTTAAAAACCGAGAGTTTGGAACATCGGAAACTACAGCCTTAAGAAGCCTTTTTCCCCCTAGAGCTTTAGTTTGGTCAACTCACAGGCATATGGAGTACTTTTATTTTGGGTGTGTTCCTTGTTTGAACTGTTTACTTACATCCTCCTCTCTTTCCTGTTTCGCTTTCAGGCGGATTTTGATGTTGATCATTTTGTGTCAGACTGCAGGAAGCGTGTGCAGTTGGAAGAGCTCAGAGAGGATCTAGAGCTCTATTACAAACTCCTTAAAACTGCTATGGTAGAACTCATAAATAAGGACTATGCAGATTTTGTTAATCTCTCAACAAATCTAGTAAGTGTTACTAGTTGTACTGTGTAGTTCAGGCATAATGTGGTTCAGTGGGATTTATTTTTCGTATTAAAGTATATGGCTTTTATTTTGGTATTTTTCGATTTAAGACATCTTAAACTGTGACCCCTTGCACTTGAGGGATCATTCCTGTAGAAGTAGCTGCTGTACAGAATTGCTCTTGGCCTGTGGTAAATGTTTTAGATGTATGTGTTTTGTCTTGAAAAGCTGATTCATTAGGAAGTTAGACCCAGGGCAAACTTTGTTTCAAACTGCCAGCACTTTTAAAATTGAAGGAAATAACTTATTAAAAGAGAATAGCAATGATATAAGTAAGGCTGTTCTGAAGGATTCCTTTAGGAATGTTTAAACTTTCTGTATAGTCAAAATATCTTAAAACTCCCCCCCCCAACTTCTTGTCTGAAAACTGTAATTGTTCCTATTATAGAGGTTCAAAGACTGTGACAAAAAATTTCCATAGGTGGAAATTTTGTTTATCTTTTGGCTTTGTGTGAAAGCAGTCTCATATCTTTATGCTTGTATTTGAGATAAATTCCTTTATAATTTGCAGCTTTAAACTCAGTGCAAAAATATGTTTTCTCAGTTCTGTTGTATCTGTAAAATGATAGGCTTTTTCAGTTATTCACGTATGGGCTTATCAAAAAGTAATGAATGTGTTTGTGGTAATTTCTTTAGGTTGGCATGGACAAGGCTCTCAATCAGCTTTCAGTACCCTTGGGACAGTTAAGGGAAGAAGTTATGGTATGTTCAAAACAAGCATCGTAGACAGCTTGGTAAACTTCAGCTCACTTTCGTAGAATGTACACAATGCAATGTCTTTTACTCAAGTTAATATTTGTTACAATAAACTTCTGTTGGAAATTGATTGCTTAGATTGCTAGTAGGAGAGGCGTTGTGTTTTCAAGCAGTTGTCCTTGCAGTAAGTTTGTTTATGTTTCCTATAGTGCATTTCAACCAAAAGATACAGAGTTTCTTAAACATGACAAGTGACTAGACTCTTGCAAGACAAGTCTGTGGAGATACCTTGAAACTGTTTTAATATTTGAGCAACTTAAAGATGGTAGTAAAAAATTCAGATGCAGCACAGTCCCGTTATGGACTTTGCTCAGTCTGTGGTTTAACCATAAAACATCACCCTCTTGAAGGTGGATCTTATTCTGGCTCTTCCACACTGACTTGGTATTTATAGGAAGGGGCAGTTTTTAATCATCATGGCAGCCAGTTCAAAGGGATGCTTGCTGCATAAATGTGCCTTCAGAGTATCACATCCTTCATGTCTAAAACAGAAAACAGGGTCAGTTAACGTAGAGAAATCGGTATTATATGAAAAATACTATTTAAAACTGATTTATAACTTCAGTTGCAAGACAAAAACATAGTGGGTTTATTGCCTGTTTTTAGGCAAAGGTCATTTGTTCTCTCCAAGGTACTAAAAGAACACTTCTGGTGGAAATTATTTGCAGTGGCAATACTTAAGGAGCAGGTTCTACTTTCAGTTATTTTGTTGTATTTATGACTTTTTCACTTAGAGTATAGCTGATGTACTGTAGCTTTAATTAGTCCCATATTATTATTAATCTGTGTCTTATTTTCAGTTTAGATTTTTTTTTAAGTTTTTTTCAAACCTTAAATGGGAGGCAAGCTTTACATACTGACTTTTTCTCTCACAGAGTCTTAAGTCATGTGTCAGTGAAGGAATTCAAGCGGTAGATGACCGGATGACTAAACAACAAGATATTAGGAGAAAAAAGGTACAACAGATAAATTATTACCTTTAAAAGATCATCCTTAGGATGACTTTGGTTTTGCCATTAACACAGAGAAAATGAAATTTAGAAAGTTTTAGGCTGTCTAGATGCACACTGTGCAGGATTTTGTACTTGTAAAATATATTGACATTTTGCTTGACAGACTTTGTATTTTACAGTGTCTAGTTGATCATAAATCTGTGTTTTACTGTAGTTCCCAAAACATATGTTTGATTTAGTTGGATTTTTTTTAAAGTTATAGTTATTCTTGTTTCTGTCTGAAGTAGTATATAAATGTACTTATGAATGGAATTGAAGTACAGCCCATTTAATTTTTATGGGCGGGAGACACACTAACTTTTGTCTTTGTGCTTAACTTCAAAAAAAATCAGAGATAGGAACAGCTGTCCTACATCTGTGACAAACATTTGTTTGTGGGGTTTTATGGGCTTATGTGAGCAATACTTCAACTGAGACATGACTCAAGTGTTAAGATAAAGGGAGAAAACTTACACCAGAAAAAACACAAAGAGCTAAGAAACCATCCAAAATACTTTCTTTAGGTAATGTCAGTTGGGATTGGGGTTAGACATGAAAAATCTTTCTTTAATTACAGATGTGTGTCCTGAGACTTATTCATGTTATTCAGTCTGTTGAGAAAATTGAGAAGATTCTACATTCCCAAGGCACTAAAGAATTGTCCTCGTTAGAGGGAAACAGGTAAAATATATGTAATGTTCAGTTTTGTTTGTAATTGATGGGACTAACTTAATTTCATGGTGTTGTTGAAGGTGAATTTACAAGCACTAGGATATATCTTTAGAAATGTAACTCTGATAGAATAAATTACTGCAATTTTAGTGCTTTCTTGGTTTTAGGCTTCTGCCAGCCAATCGTTCACAGAATATGTAACTCACACTCCAGAACTCCAAATTACTCATGGTGCTTTCAGTAAGCAAGCTTTTGAAGTGGGTGTGCAGTTATTTTACTTTGTTTTATTTTATTGGAAGTCGCTAATCCTGTCATGTCTGAAATATTCTCTGCAGTTTATTCCAATATTATTTGTAAGTGAAACAAAATAGTTTTTCTTGTTTTCCTTGCTTATGTGTAAGTGAAAGGACTGCTGAAAGAATAGCTGAAGGCAGGCAAGGCAAACTTAGTACTTCTGGTACAAGGAAGGTTTGTGGCAAATTCCAGTCTGACCTCTTCCTCTGCCTCTGCTGAGGACTGGAAGACATCTTTCAGCCAGTTTTGGAACTGATGTACCAGTCATGCACTTGAAAGGCTCGGCTGGGACACAAGTACAATTGAAGCTGGAGGGAAGACATGGTGTGAGGCTGTCTCTTCAGTTCAGTGTGCTGGATCACACGGTAGTGGCAGGGAGGTGTACCGAAAACTAGGTTGATACCTAGACGGACAAAAGCGGATGTTTTCAGTTGGGTGAGGCACTTTGCAGAATTAAGTTTGCAATTAAGATCATACTCAAACAGCTGAAAATTTGGCTCATTATTGGGATTGCATGGACTTGAGAAGGGCAGGACTATTTCTCTAGAGATAACTGTCATTAGTTTTACTGTATGACAGGGTAAGTAAGAAACAAATCTGGATGGTGAAAGTCACCTAGAGCTGTTTCTGAGCTCTCTTAAGACTTACTTTTCACATGATAATAAAACTGCCATGTAGAAAAAAGTGCTTCATACTGCTGAGGCAAGAGCTTATGTTCCTCTCAGTTTCTGCTTCACGCACTTCATGTTAGAGCTGCAAAACAGCACTAATCATGTAGTGTGCTCCAGATCATTATTGTGTGATTGCACTAATTATAGTAGTACCTATCAGAACTCAAAATATTTAAACAACAAAAATTGAGGGAGAGCTCTGTCTGTCTGTTTCAGATGAAAGTGAGTTGGTTTGAAGGGATCTAACTGTGTATTCTCATTTTGTATCATTTCTCTTCTAGTCCACTTCTAACTGGACAAGTTTTAGAGAGAATTGCCACAGAATTTAATCAACTACAGTTTCATGCAGTACAAAGCAAAGGAATGCCCCTTTTGGACAAAGTGAGACCAGTAAGTATTGCATGACACTTAACACTTGCACAGTCAAGCAAAACCAGTATAATTGGAAGACAAATGCCTGTTTCCACAGAGTTTTATTGAATTAATTTATGGAGAAAAATGGGTTTCATGAGGTCATTTTTATCAGTTGACTAGAACTATTGCTTTTTCTGAAGATTTATGCCCTGTTTGCTAACTTCTTTAGGATAAATTACTGAGAATAAGAGTAGGAAATATGACAGACATTTTTGTCAGCCTAATGTGTCTTGCAGTTCATCTGCTTACTGATATTGAGGCCTCGTTGTAGAGATTTATGTTGGTTTTGTTAGCTGCAGTGTACAGACCAGAATATAAATGGAATGTGCCTACACAGTGGCTGGCTTGAATATATTCAAGTTTGTCTTCTCATGAAATTATACTGGCCATTACTGATGTGCTACTATGCTCTTTTACCTACTGTAAAAGATTAATTGATGTTTTGTTGGGATTTTTTTCTTCATTCAGTGGGGAGAGGGAATAAATGAAAACTCGTGCTTAAAGAAAGCTGTGAATATGGAGATGTTGTAATGCTTTAAACTGATTAGCATGAGGGTGTCATTCTCAATTTCAAGCTAGTAAGGTAGTTCATAGTTCCAGTTTTTCACTTTGTACTTCTGCCTGTTGGCAATATAAACTTGTTTCAGCTCCAGACATCCATGGAATCACGTTGTTACATGGACAGTTTACAAGACTCTTCTGACCACTGAGTTATGAAGCTTGGATAATAGCAGCAGTGAGCGTGAGCAGCAGAGTAGTGTATGTGGTGGGAGAGCATTTGTCACGTAGCTTCCTTAATACTGTTTGCCAGGATTTCTGTCCTGTACCTGTTGTTGCTAAGGGTCATCAGAATGTAGCTTTCATGACTAGTCAGCAATTGGTTTGCTGACCTTGCACGTTCAGTACAAATTCTGTGAATCATTTTAGGATGGATGGACACAGTACAGCATGTAAAAAGGCAGAGAAGAAATTTGTCTGGCTATGTTCATAGTTCAACTCTGACTACCTTAATGTGTGTTGTTGAACTTCCTTCAAATACAGAGTTGTAGGGACCATCTTGGGCCACGAGTATATCTGCAGGTAGTGTAGCAATGAGTTGGATGTAGTAGAAAAGATGTACTGGGAGATCATGAAAATGGTTTGCAAAAAACGAGGATATATGTAGACTGAAGAAGCTGTTTGGCAGAAGCCAGAAGGAATCTAATTGCTTTGGTTTTTGCTGGTGTCACTCAGTGTCACTGTTCTGTGGTAATTTGACAAGTAGTGCTGGGTACACACTGTCTTTTTTAGTCTCTGACAGTGAGGGATAAATGCTACAATTGTTATCCCTGGTCACTTACTGTAAATCTTTTGTTTATTGTCACGTACTGGTTCAGTTGAACGAGGAACAATTATTGATGTATTTCCTCGGGATAAAGCAGACCTGAGATAAGTTACCACATAACTTAAAGCAAATAGAAGAAAATAATTGCCTTTAGCCGTATTATAATAAATCCTGTCTTATATAGATAGCATCAGTAGCCCATTAAGTTTGTGTTAATGTTTGTTCAACACTGGCAGTTACCAAACGTTTTGTACTTTTCAAATGAGGATAGAAAGCTGAGTTAGGTACTTCTGGATGAATTTACTTCAACAGTGATGACAAGGCTTTGATTTTGGCTTTTTATGACTATATTTTCTTTCTCTTGGTAGCGTATAGCTGGAATAACAGCCATGTTGCAGCAGTCTCTGGAAGGGCTGCTCTTGGAAGGCCTTCAAACTTCAAATGTTGACATAATACGCCACTGCCTACGCACTTATGCAACAATTGACAAAACACGAGATGCAGAGGCATTAGTTGGTCAAGTGCTTGTAAAACCTTATGTAGATGAGGTAAGATAACATAAAAAAATTTCCAGTTGTTTTCCAAACATGCTGATTTTTCCTGTTAACCTCCAGCTTTTGCTAGCAGCTTCAGAATATCTTTGTGGAAAGAACAGGAGAACTGAGCCCCAACAAAATGTGCAGTTGTTTGTTGTTGCTATTTAAGAAAAAAAAGAATGGAGGAATTCTCTTACCTGCCTGTCACCAGGTTATATCCAGTTGGGATTCTTTTTCTTACCTACATTTTTCTTGGGCTAGAGAATCAAAAACCAAACCTCTCCTGTTTAGGACAGGTTTCCACTGAGTGTCTGCTAAGTGCTGTAACAACTGCTACAGTGTGGGACATGTCATTTTCCCCTGGGTTTTCTCAGGGTCTTTTCTTTCACCACTTCTGCACCATTCCAATTGCTTATGTAGCAAGAGGCAGATGTGTTCAGACATATGGAAGAATGCCAAGAAACAAGCTGTTGTTCTTTTCCTACTGTCTTCCTTCTCTTTATGGCAGAGATTATCCCTTTTTACTGAGTATGAGGTACTGTCCAGACAAACTGTTTTGCTAGCTGTATTAAAGGCTTAGCAATGTCACGGAAGATTCTTGGCTTTGGCAGGCCTGTATTTGGGATTGGACCAACCACCTCTACATTTAGAAGGAGTTTTTACTTTATTCTGAGTTTGATTAGTGTTTGCCAGTTGCTTGTTTAACTTGACAGACTGCTTCGGGTGCCAGTGATGTGGCAGTGGGGTTGGGAGCCAGACACAGTGGCTCACATATAAAAGTAAGGAGCTCCTTCCCATTTTTGGGACCGGTCTTGGCAGTTATGAGTGCTACATTAAAGGTAGTAATAATTCAAGCTGGCAAGTTATACTTGGAAACTATAATAAAAAAAAGTAATATACTGAATATCCCAGTATTTGAGGTTAAAATGTCAGGAGTTTTGTGAGTCTTGCATTATAGCATATTTTATATTCAGTTTTCTGGCATTTAACACTGAGCTGTTCCTGGCAGGTGATTGTGGAGCAGTATGTGCAATCCCACCCTAATGGCCTCCAGGCTATGTACAATAGGCTGTTGGAGTTTGTTCCTCATCATTGCCGTCTCCTGCGTGAAGTAACAGGGGGAGCGATTTCCAGGTAAATGTCTTGGGCTTTCTCTCAGCTGCACTGAAGTTATAACAAGTATCGTATGCTTTGAAATGCTCTGCATTATTAACTTTCATGCATTAATGACTTATCTGGCCTTTCCTGAAGATTCATAGTCAAGTTAGATTTCTATCTCATGCCTGTGTTTTTTCAAAACAAAACAGTGAACTGACTTTCCTGGTGCTGCAGCCCAGACCTTCAGACGAAACAATCCTGTATTTCAGTAGTAGAAGTGAGTCCTGTTCTTAATACAGCGTGTCAGATAACTGGGTTTTGTGAACC
>VYZQ01059159.1:5778-19209 GCA_013400655.1 Mystacornis crossleyi | reverse complement strand
TGTCTGTAGAAATAGAGCAATGCGAAAGTATAAAGATATCACTTAGGAAAATATGTAGGGAAAAGAAAGTAAGTATATGAGTACATAGTGGAGAGGAAAGATACCACGGCCCACAGATCCAGCAACAAGACTTGATTGTTGCAACTTCAGATGTTTGTTGGTCAAAGCGATGGTCACAGTGCTGATCCATTGGGGGAAGCCCACGAAACAGAGTTCCATGGGTTCGTGTATGTTTAGGTTCAGGTGGGAATGCCCGGGTACCTCCCCTTGGTCCACATTGTGGATCACGGCAGTCTTCCAGTGGAAGGCCCCAGAAATGAGTCTGGGGGCACATCGTGGTTGGTGGTGGTCACAGATGCCACCTGTCCCATAACTTAGGGTGATTTTGAGCAGTGATATGGGTATGAGCACTTGCTTCCTCTCCCACAGTTTGCCGGAGTGGGAATTTTTGTTGGGATGCTGTAACTAGGATGTGCTAACCGCATCTCACCTGTGCCAGGTCTGAAACCAGCACCTTCCTGTCACAAATTTGTCCCTTCTGTGCTTCTCTCAAGTTCCCACTGTGGTGGCTGTTCTTATGGCCAGTTCCGTCTGCCTGGTGGTGTTTGAGACAGGCAACAGCATGGCTTAACTCTGGAATAAAGCACTCGCAGGAAGAGGATTCTGGTATTTCTCATTACTGCTTTGCACTTACCTGCCTTCCCTCGCAATGGGATATGGTTAGCTCTTATTCCAGTTTTGAATGTTTTCATTTAACTGCTTTGTTTTTTTCACAGACCATGTTAGCGTGAGGTGCTGTGTGACAAAAGCTCATAAAGTCCTTTAAATTTTAAAAATAATTTCTGATGTAAGTATCTAATGTAGAGTTTATTACATCCAGACTATCTGTTTTCCTTCAAATTAAAACTTAATTCACTAAGCTAGAATTTATTCAGAGCTGGCATATTTCTGATTTGTATTATATTATCTATTAGAACTTGCTTGAACACATGTAGAATTTTTGTAACTTCAAACTTAGTTACATCAGTACAAGGTGCATCTTTACACAGCAGGAAATTTGAAAGTGTTACTAGGGTTTAAAATAGTAGAAGGATTGACAAAGACCTTTCTTGAACCTAGAGTGATCTGCCTTTTGATGCCTCTCTTTCATATGTGAAGGACAGACTAACGTAGTCTGGGCACAGTAGGAGGTGAATTTAAGGCTTTAAATTCAGAGAATGTCCTCACTTTGTTTGGTTTGTTGTTCTGATTTTTTTTTTTTTTACTTCTACCTTGTGGAAATTTAACACTGAAATTCTAGTTCATGATTATTAATTAAAAATACCTACTTCTTCCTAAAGTATTTAGAGAGCTTGGGGCTTAATGCCCAGATGATGCAAATTTTCCAAGTACTTGGAGACAGGTTTGTAGCACGTGGCTGTCGCGTAGCATTGAAACTGTAGTGAGCAAACCTTTCACAGCCTGAGGGCCTTCATTCCTCAGTGTTGGAAACTGATGGTATTTTAGTTGAGAAGACACAACCATGTGATCATGGTGCTTTTGAAGCAGTTAGGATAGGTGGCTGTTACGACTTTTCTGAAACTAATTTTTTGAAGGGAGGCAGTGATGAAAGTCCTGCTGCTTAAAATTGCGTGGTGGTGCTTCGATTCAATCTTGAGTAATGGAGAGCGAGATTTGGCTTTTCTAATTTGCTTAGCTTCTCTCTGTTCATGGCACATACACAATCGAGGGAGCATCCAAATTTACTGCTGAAGAAAGAAACTGCAAAGTGAACCAACTCATCAGATGACAGATCTGTTTGTCTCCTTCAGGCACGTGGAAATCCTCAGCCTTAGGCACACGCCACGGAATGGATGTAACTCTTACTGCTTATGAACAAGAAGTTTGTGTATATCTTATATTTTTCCAGACTTCTAACGGATGAACCCAGACAGTTTGGTCTCCTCACACCTTTTCCTTTGCTATTGTGAAGAATCACGAGTAGACACATCTTCCTACTTCTAGCTACTGTTTTCAGCAATGTTTTCTTATTATAAAATGGATGTGTAAGTTGTAGCCTGAGATTGTAGTATTGTAAATGCACTGTACAGCTACTCATTTCAGCAGGTGTGCATCTCTATACAATCACATTTCTGTAATGGCTGCCAGCAGAGTGACAGATTCTGAGATCTGTGCGTACTAGTGATTAAAATAGAACAGTTTTGTTTGTATCCTCCAAAACTGGGGAAAAGGACGTAGTCTGTGTACCAAACCAAAAAGGCACGAATTACTTGCCCTTGAGTTGCAAGTGATTTTCCACATCTTCCTGCAATAACAATGCTTCCTACTTGTCTTCATCAACTTTCTGAGGATGTAGTCGCTGAATTGTGTTCTTTTCCATTGAAGACCAGCTTTAATTTCAGGGCAGGAAATAACATTGTGTAGCAAATTCAAATTACTGAACGGTCCTATGATTGTTTTAAATGTCTGTATCACTGGTTCTGTGTCAGTTCCCCATCTTTTATCTTTGTTCACGTGAATAGAATTGAATTTTCTTTCAGTGGAGTAAGACATCAATTAAGAATTTGTGTGATACCCCCATTGAAAGAAAGGTGTAAATTAACTTTGGTAAAATGAAGTTTACCATTTTCAAACACTGTGGGTCACTGAGGAACAGAGGATCTACCGTGTAAGTGTGTTCCAATGGAGATGTCTTCTGCTACTAATCCTATTTCTTCCATTCCTTAGGTAGTTTTTTAGGTGCACTTCACTTCATGACAGTAATATAGTTGTGGGTTTGTGCCTTTTTTTTCTTCCACTCTGGGACCTTTAGAAAACTTGTTATGCCTTTCTAATCTTGGAAGGAATTTAGCTGGAAGAGGTTTTGTACAATATCAAGAAGGGAAAGAGCAGTGGCATGTTCTCTAAAATGCTAACTGGGTTCTCTGGTATAACTGGTAGGTTATACCAGAAGTGGACCAGACTGTTCTAACCTCATCATCTAAAGGTAACTAGCAGTATTTGGCTGGACCTCTTGAGGAATATTTACTCTCCTTCTTTCATCAACTGTCATATTTTCAAGGTTGAACTGGAGGGATGAGGAAGCAAACTGCCTAGATTGTTGAGATTTTTTTGGTTTTTAAACTGTCAGTAAATTGTGCATTATGCTCAGGGATAAACTGTGCTGTTTGATGAAACCTAAAAAGCTCATCCTTGCCTTTTTTCTCTTTCTCCAAATCTCCTACCTTTTAGAGCCTGAGTTTAGGTGCTTGATTCACTACATTGTTGGGCTGCAGATTGCATTTGGGAGCTCAGTATGTGGGTGGTGTCTAGGATGCTTGGAATGTGAATCATGGTGTGCCTGACAGAGGAATTCGGTGAAATTGGAGGAGAGTGAAGAGTACAAGATGCTGTAAAAATTTTACGTGTAAAATTGATGTCAGAAACAAAGTCTCAGAAGAGTATACATTGTTGCAGAAGCAGAGAGACTTAGCTGGGGTTTGGGATTGGGTGGGTGGTTAGTTGGTTGACTGTAATTTTACATTTAAATGTTTAGAATGGGTACCTGTATGGATAGCTTATCTTGTTGGTATTGTAGCATTTGCTCCAGCACTTCTCTCTTCGCAGTCATTCTGGTCAGAATGTTTTAGTTCTCTGTCTCTGCCCTTTCCTTCTTGCATTTCTTTTCCAGGGTGTCAGTTTAGAGGTGCTCTCCACAGCAAAATTTCCTCTCTGAAAAGTGTGTTTGGTAGCCCAGAGCTCTAGGGACACTGCAGCTGCAAAAGGCAAGCCAAGGCCAGCGCGGCGCTGCCCCAACATTGCTCTCTCCACACTTTTCCCCTTGGCACCAGCCTTACCCCCAGGTGGTTTTACTGGGTTTGTTTTTTTTGTTTTTCTTCCTGTAATCCCTGAACAGGGTATGGGGTCCCAGAGCATGCATCCTCTATCTGTGAATATGGGCGTTTTTCCCTGAACTTTCTGTCAGTGTATCCAGGGGCTCCCTTTGTTATTTTCCATCTTCTTCATAAAAATGTAACATTTCATGATCTGAAATTTCCTCTGTAGCTGATGCTACCTTCTGACTTCAACAAGTAAATGGGATAGCATTTAAATTATTATGAAACTGCCTCTTTCATTCTTACAGCTATGCCATTGGCTGTAGTGCTTGATAATATGCAACTTACTGTCTTAAAAACATAAATATGATTTGGAGCAGATTTCAGAAGCCAAAACTTATTTCTGGACAAAAGCCCAACTGAACTGTGGCAAAGAAACTTGGAAGTGGGTTTATTTGCGTCTTTCCAGCTTTGCATATTCATTATTAATTACTTCTGTATATAAACAAGTACAGCATTTAGATGTTAGAGCTTCTGGAATGCATCCAGTATAAACGGATAAATGCATGGATGCTGTATGCTAATATTCTTGAGGGTTATTTTATTTGTAATGTTATGGCATTTTCCATTAAGCTACAAGGATGCGTCACATATCAACACCCCTGATAGCGAGCTGCTGGCATTAGTGCATTTAGATTAGATACGCATTTGGACCACTGTGGGTGATAATGAGCTGCTGTGCGCTGTGGGACACATCTTGCACGACATGCCAGAGAGGCTTGCAGTTATTTTCTAAGTGCCGTCAGTGCTAACAATAAATCTAGAGAGGGGATGTGGAAATCCTTGTTCCAGGCTTTCCTTAGTACCAAGGTTTGTTTCCCAATTCCTCACTTCCTAATTCAACAGTTAGCTAATAATCTGTTGTTCCACTTGAATGTTTCAAATTTTTATGACTCTGTTAAGAGTTGGACTGGACTGCTGTAATAATTTTATTCACAAGTAGCAGCACCACATCCACTATTTATACTAATATATATTGATGCCATTAATGCTATTTTTAAAGAACATATGGTTTGGATGTCAAAGTTTACAGAACTGGACTCTAACCAGTAATGTCTTTCTTTGCTATAAGGCTGTAAGAAATGCCTCACAGGTTATAAAGTAACCAAGAAATGGAATTGTATTGGAATAGTAGACCTTGTGGGACTTTTTTTTCCTAAAAAAATCAGAGATAGTTCTGTCAGACTCTTGAGAATTTATCCATCACAGTTCATTAATACTACCAAACCCTATTTTTAGCATTTCCATAGAGTTAAGAAGTGAACATATCCATCTGGGCTGCAGAGAGAAGAAACCTCCTCTAAGCATGTTTTTGCTTCCAAGGCAAAAAATCTTGTCTCAGTAGGACAAGTGCAGCCTGCCTGTGCTGTTGGCAGCATTTTAAAGGGAAATGTTGCTGATGAAGCTAGAAATCTCCGTGAATAATTGTAAAATCTTCACTGTAATGTAAAAGGAGGTCTGTCTTGCAAAACTGACCATACAATTAAAAAAGCTATTTAAAGAATGAAGAGGTCCTTTTTTACAGTAAATGCTGGTTATATCTCTGTTTTTTCAAGTTGATGCCTGGCATCAAAACACTGCCCTGCCTGAACGGCATCCAAAAAGGGAACTAGGAGCAAAAGGGAGACAACAAAATGGAAGCTGGAGGGAGGATGTGAGTCACCTCACATGAAATAGATGAACGAGGATGAAATGTTGCAAGGTGTGTTAGCTTTCAAAAAGCTATATTTCAAACACTAACTGCTTCATCTCAAACCTAAATAGAGCACTCAACATCACAAAAATATCTGATGAACAAGAAGGTGATGGAAAATGTGCATCATTCCACTCCTTTTTTTTCCTCTGTGTTTCCATTTAATCCTCATGCAGAGGGTTTACTACTCTGCCAAAAAAAAGCATTGCCCTTGACTGCTTTTCAAAAACAGCAAAAAGGAATGGCTTGTTCAGCGTTACATCCAGGTACGCTCCATCTTCCTTCTGTGCTGTGGGCTCTTCTGGCTGATCTGTTCCATCACTGGCCAGTTTGAAAAAGGCTTTATTTATTACCTGAAAGGAAAAACATATGAGTAACTCTGGAGTCATCAGAGCACAATCGTGATGGGACAAATGAGTGTCCAAGTAAGTAATAAAGCACATTGTACTCCACAGATGTTTAAAAAAGGCGTTGGGAGTACTTGTCCATAACATGCAAAGGCTGTATCCCTGCCTTTACACTGGGCTGGTCTGTAATCCTGTTACCCTTGTGTCATGGTTTAACCCCAGCCAGCAGCTGAGTACCACACCGCTGCTCACTCATTCCTCCCACAACGTGGCAACAACTGAAACTGTTATCAACGTTGTTCTCCTACTAAATCCAAAACATCCACTGTGAGCGATACTCAGTCCCCTACCAAGCATGTCCCCTACATGGCTCTGACTGCTTTGTTCTAGGTAAATTTATTGCGTTTAAGAGGCTGAAACTGTGCAGGAAGCATAATTTTTTTGCATGCCAGTGATATGTACTGTACCTTTCCAACTGTTAGACTGGCGTTGCTTATCTTACTGAAATCTGCCCCCTTCCCCAGCAGTGCAGGCAGTTCTATATCTGCAAGAAGCTCCTGTAGATCAAAGCTGTCTTCCAGTGTCAATGCCGGCAGCATTAATTTAGTTTCTCTGCAGAGAGAGGGAGAGAGAGAGACGAGTGCTTATTCTCCACTGTGAAAACATCGTGGCTGGGCAGTCCTGGGGAATGGGCGTGTGGAAACAGCTGCAACAAGTGCTTGATGTGTGGCACAAACACAGCGAGTGCCTGTTACTGTTTCCATGTGTGAACTCACCCAGGTTTCACGCTGGGTCTGCTGCTAAACCCCAGATCATCCCACTTTGTGGGTGGGATGCAAAGGGACTTGCTTATTTCCTTGAAATACCCCCAGATAGAAAGCTGATCCCACTGAAGCCGAGCTCCTTTGAAGTGAGCCCCCTGGCTGTGCAGGGATTTCTCTTTGTGCTTGGTAGTGAAGCCTCCCTGGCAGGATCCGACCCCAGGTGAGCAGACAGGCCTGTGTGGCTCACCCCATCCCATCCCTCCCTATGGGAGGGTGCACGTGCCCCTTGCCTACCTTGGGGACAGCCACTGGAGCCAGGCTGAGGACTGCCACGTCAGCTTGGACTCCGCGTGCTCCAGGTCACTGCCATTGATGGGCTGCAGCAGCACCAGCAGCGCCGTCTTGCTGATGGGGACTTCCAGCACGGAAAATGCGCCACTGGCATCAGTTGTGTACTTGAATGTTCCCGTGATAGACAACATAGGGACCAAGACCTTTTTGTCTGAATCCACCCAGAACTCCTGAGGCTCTTTGAGCAGGAAGGCTTGCTTAACATTCACTGAAAAACAGATCGAGAAAGGAGAAATTGATTTTTCTCTTTTTTCCCTCCTCCCCTCTGCCCCTCAGCTGGTCTTTTTAAGAACAACACACTGTGCCTTAGAGAAGGACCATGTGTATAAAATCAGATGTAGTTATTGTAAACGTATGTATCCCCCCTTTAATCTGCCTTCTGATGGCACCAGCTCACAGCACTGGGACCATGACCATCAGGACTGTGACCAAAGCTGATGTATTTGTTGGCTTTGTGGCCTTTTCTGGGGACAGGAAAGTGTCTCTGCTTGCTTGGTTGCCTGCTTCCTCCCAGGCTGTCACATAGTCCCCAGGGGCTCGCAGGCCTGTGCTGAGGGTCTGCTTGATTTCCTCTCTGTCCCTCGAGTGCGGTGATGGCATGTTTGGAACACATCCGTCAGGGCCAGGCCTTGCTGCAGGAGCACACTCAGGCAGCTGGGTGGGCTCAGGAGAGGGAAAGCAGCACAAGCTTTGCCTGAGGTCTCACCCTTTACCATCTTACAAACCAAAGCAATGGGGATGCTTGTAAGAACAACACTGAGGTGTTGGTTGAGCCAAGGAGGTTAAAAAGGACATACTCGAACACTTCTTAGACCTTAAAATAAATTTCCTGGTTCACAACTATGAGAAGCCTTGCTCTCACCTCCCACTGCTTCTGTGCAGTTTTGCATTTCAACATGTTACCTTCTAACTACTGTAGATCTGTGCTGCTGCCCAGTTGGACAGATAATCCTGTTAGCATTAAAGAAACTACTGCCCTCAGTGAGAAGGGCAGAGATCAGAAATCTTGAAATTGTTTAGTGGAATTACGGAATTAGGAAAATAGATGTATATTTTGTCGTAAAAAAAGGAGCTCCCTAATTAAATTAATTACTATTGGTATATTAATTTAAAATAGAAGCTGGTCTAGATGTACTGTTAACTAATCTTTCCTCCGTTAAATCCAGATAAATGCTAGGCCCTAGCATATTAAATCTGCAGTAAGTGGTTTTTTAGCATATGAACACTTGCCTCTTGAATGAGCTTGCATTAAAGGAGCATTTAGGCACTTTCACCTACTCTAACTTCACCAAAAGAAGCAGCAGGTAGGAGATGAGGAAGGTATAAGCAAAACAAAGAATAAGGAAGTAAAGTGGTTCACCTTTTTCTTTTATATTTTATAAGAATAAAGAATGCAAGCAGAAAGGAGCCACTTTCACAGGGTCTGTATAACCAGAATTAATTTTCAGAGGACTTTCACAGAAGTCAAGACTGTAAGAAGGAAAAAGCACGGAGCCTGCATGTAGCCAAACGTAACAAGATGGGGTACTAGTTGCTTGTAAATATTCTTGGGAAAATACTGCAAAATTTGAAAGCTCTGCTACTGACTTTGGGAAATACTGTGCCAGTTGTGAACAATGGGAAATCAGCAGCGCAGTGTTTGAAACGGCTCCCTCCGAGGTGAGGGTCTGGGTGTCTGTGCCCTCAGACACAGAACTGGGTATGTACTCTCCTGAAAGGCTCTCATATGGCCATTTCCTTCTACAGAAGGTGAGAACTGACACGCTGGAAGAAGTGGCTTCTTACAGGGGGATTCTCACATCAGGACACAGAAGTTGTAGGTTTGGCAACCCCACTAGGTCAGGAAAGAAACTTGTGTCTATACTATAAGACAGCTGAGGTGAAAAATGCTGTCAGTCACAGAGCAAAGATGTAGTCTGGGAGGGTAAAGAGTAGTTTGCAGTACTGACTTGGGAGTGCAGGAAATAGATGGTGGATTTCTCTGTTTCAGGTGGTGATCTCCATGTTCTGTAATGCAGGCTTTATGCCAGCCTGACAAACTTACTGAGAGCATGACTTCCTGTGGAAAGTCTTTACTTAAAAACAAACAAGCAAACCCAAAACCAAACAAACAAAGCAAAAAACATCATAACAAATTTCTAGTTAAAAATGAAGCTGGTGTGGATTATCTGTTCAAGAGAGTTTAACGAGGACGGGTGCTTAAGATTGTGCAGTCCCACAGTGCTATTTTCATGCATTTTGTAATTATTTTGCAACTAAAAAAGACCCTGAAGAAACTAAACACGAAGTCTACCAGTGAAACTTGCACCTGAGGTTCTGCACTGAATTCTAAATGGCAGACCCTGCTTGGCAGCAAGTGTACAAATGTGAAAAAAAACTGTGTGCCAAGTGAACAACACTTGAGACCATGGGAACATTTAGCTGTTGTTTTGTATTGATTCCTGTCACTTTCTCAGTGCTATGGCTGTTAATAGCATCTTAGAGCATATATAACGCGTTCCAGAGAAAAAAATGTACTTTTTGCTTTCTGCAGCTGTAGGGACCGACAAGGAGCATGACAGCATCAGCTGTCGTGGATGCCCCTTCACAACCAAATGGCAAAGCAAATGCTAAAGTCATGTTCTGTGTTTGTTAGAAGAGAGTTGCTTATGTAATTCATTTGTTCTTGAGCCAATTTTGTCCATCCCACATGTGGAGACTACAACATTTCAAATGCACCTTTTGAGAGAGAAGGTATTAGAGCTGACCCAGTGAGGCAGACCCTTGAGCATGTGTTTCGAAGCTTATACAAATTACAAGTTTCCAATACAGAAGAGGAAAAAATGGTTCTGCTGAAGGACACAATTACTTTTGCAGTATCACATATATGCTAGACCTTGCAATGAAGAGAAAGCTGATGCCCACAGCTTGCTGAGAGCATGACAGCACCCATGAAAGGCAAAGAAAACCTGACATCCAATTTTGAGGTGGGAAGATGGAGGCACAAAAGGATTTCCTAGGCAGCACAACTCCACCTTTAGCAGTAGAGGCCCACTCAGGAACTTAGGGCTCACTGCAAGTTTTTTGAAATACTATTAAAGGTAGGCAAGCTGTCTGAAGTGTGCAGTCTTTGGTATTGCATTCAGTCATGAGGATCTAGGAAAGCAGCAACACTCAGAAGAGAAGGCTCAGTTGTAGTGCAGGGGGATTTCTGGGACAGCAGCATGGAATGACTCTAGGCAATGAAAGGCCAATGAAAATCATTGCCTTATTTCTTCTAAGTTTGTATAAGGTGCCCTGCTTCCATAACTGATAGATTGTTTGATTGCTTCCTGAGCCAGATGTTGCCTCCAGACTTCTGTGTTTAATAGCCACTAGAGGAGTCATGCCCATTATATTTTTTAGCCTTTTTTGTATCTGTGCCTCTGGCCTGCTACTCCCAGCTACTTTGGCTTTCTTTAAGCTACACCTGGATCAATCTTGCTGGAGGCCCCTCTTGACTTTTAGTTGCTTTGCAGCCAGAAATGCTGCACAATTCTCTCTCATGCACTTTCCCACACCTTTCCTAATCCTTAGTGTCCTGGATGAGGAAAATTTCTTGGATGCCATCCTCCCTCCTCCTCCTTCCCTGTTGCCCTTGCTGGCTCATGGCAGAGTGCAGGCAGGACCCCTGGCACAGTGGTGGGGACCAGAGGTCCAGCCTTTCATCAGAGCCCTTCCCTTTCCCCACTGGCCAGGCGTGACCTCACTTCCTTCCTGGGAGCACGGTTACCATCCATCCTTCCCCAAGCCTGTTCCCAAAATGAGAAGTGCTGCCTCATACCTGCCAAGCGCACGTCCACCGCAAACAGCAGGTCGGCGGATGGGTCGATGTCTGCCAGTAAGCACTTGCTTTGTCCCTGGCTTTTGGCCTCCACGAAGGCATTTATTTGTTTTGCTGCCTTGCCTGGATTTGTAAAATCAACAGCTCGGGCGTAGAACGCATCAGCATTGGGGAGCAAGTGCTCCACGAACAACTGGAAGAGGGGTATGCCAGGGGCAGAGAACAGGCTCAGTGTCTTGGAAAAGAGCAGCTCCTCGTCCCCGCTGTTCACAAGCCTTTCGATCGTCCGCAGGCTGGAAAGGAAATTTCTCCCGACTGCCATGGAAGTGCAGTCAAGGTTTCCAGAGGGGGGAACAAATCCCAGTAAACCTTGCAACTGAAGTGCTGTCTGGTTTGAGGCGCCCAGGTAGAAAGACACCAAGGAGCTGTAGAGACTGGTTGGAGATATGAGCACATTTTGGCCCCTCTGTTCTTTCTGCAGCACTCTGTAAAACCGCATACCCAGGTCGTCCACCAACTGTGTCAGCTGGCCTCGTTCCTCCTTCCCCCAGGCACTGAGGCTTGGGGCTTCCAGCTTGTTGTCATTCACGTCACCTTCATATTCAGGTGTGGTTTGGGACTCAATGGAGACAGGGACAATAGTGTTTCCCTCCTGAACCAATTTTTCCAGCTTGTCGCAGTCACTCATATTGAAAGAAGTCAAAGTGAAAGGGTGGATGTAGACCCGGTCACAAGTCACCACGGTAAGGCAAGCCAACAAACAGAGAAGCTCTGCTACCAGATTCATGTTGGAAAACTGCCTCCACAGTGTCTGCTGAAAGAAAAAACGAAGAGGAAAGGAGACTGGTCAGCCTGTTTTAAGTACAGTTTCTCTTAATCACAAAGTGAGGTGCTAGTGCTGCGATGGAGTTAAAAAGGTGGGAATTTTAGTTTTTAGGGGTGTTTGGTCTGACTCTGCCCCCTGAAAAGCCCAGGATTATTCAGGCACCAGTTTCAATGGCAGCAGGTGGGAAAATGGTAAACACAGATGTGACTCTATTACCCACTGCAGTACCCGAAGGATTTAGCGTGGGAATGGTTGTGGATGCTGGTTATGCCTGCAAACTAGAGCACGCTACTTCTGCAAAACCTTGTTTTGCAACCAATGCAGCAGCATTTGTTCCTGGGACCTGGTCAGAGCCATCTCTGCAAACTGCTGCACTGAGCCTTGCTGACACATGGACGGGCTAAGCAATGTGCCTGCTGTTATGCACGAAGTGGGTTTGGAAACCGGTTCTCTTAAGGTCCAAACACGGAATGATCCTGCTTTGTATGTCTAGTCAGCAAAATACTTGGCACTAGAAGAGCATGTTACGTTTCATAGCCCAGTGCAAACATTTATTCTAGCTTCTAGGCAAACACACTCCAGGCTCCCTTATACAAATGTGCTCACACTGAAACCTTCAATATCTGAATACAGAATTAGAAGGGTTAGGCTGGATTTTACTTTGGTTTTCAGGCAGTCTTCTCCTGAGGTAAAAGACCACCTGCTGCTCTTGTTTTTCCTGACAAGAAGCAGAGAATTTTACGGTATGTGGATGTCACTGGTGTTTTGGCACAAAGGATGTAGTGCATATTGGGAATGAGAATGTCATGGACACACACTCACACACATGTATACCTACTGACAAATTTTATACGTTTAGAATTCTCTCTTTTCCTATATCCAACTTTTTGGTAATTCTGCTGTACCTTTCCTGGATTTCTAGTATCTGTTAATCTGTGTATATGAACTCCAAATGTGTTGAAAATTATGCATCTCTAACACATATCATCAGCCAAAATGCTGTTATTCAGAGCTGCATTTTTATTCTACTAGTAATTCCTTGTTCATTGTAGCTTTGTTCACCCTCTTTCACCCATTTCAAGTTTTGCAGAGCTCACTGGATGGGCAAAATGCTATCAGCCTTGGCAGTACCCAAGCCCTGCTCTCTGCTTTCTTTCTCCAAGGCTTTTTGAGTCGCACTCGTCTGTCAGGTGTTGTAATTCTGGTAGCTTGAGCCTTTTGAGAGGACACAGAGCAATGTCTGTCTCACCAGCACTTTACAAAGGGTGGAAGTGCTTGGGTTTAAATCCATTTATTCAAGACCTGGCCCCTTCCCAGCCTAATTTACAATGTATAACTATGGCTTTGAGTTCGCAATTTAAAGGCCGGAGCAATGGTTGCTTTATAGTGAAGTTTATTCTTAGGCTAAGTCCATTTCAGCCCATGGGCAAAAGCCCGAGATATACAGCAAAAGTTCACTTCAAATATTGGCAGTAACAGCGTGGTAGCAGATAACAGCAGCAGCAGAAACAGTGGCAGTAGCGATGGCAAGGGCCCGCACTGGACCCCAAAACTAACACGCTTTATTGCTAAATTACCCAATGAGAAATTCACACGACTCTCACGACCACCTCTTCTGACCTATCCAGGTTGGATTCTGATTTACAATAATGGTCGTAACTTTTACATAAAATCTGCGCAAATAGTCTTGTTTATATGCACATGGTTTTATCTTGTTTTTATGTTGGAATGCAAAACTATAGTAGCTATGTTTTGGTTTTGTCTAGAACAGAG
>VYZQ01059158.1:66324-103684 GCA_013400655.1 Mystacornis crossleyi | reverse complement strand
GACTGAGCTTTTTGCATCCACATTCCAGTGCTATACAAAATGGCCTAAAATGTTTGAATTGAGGCTGCTCTGGTTTAAGATTTTTATCATGAGACCATCTTGAAGGAAGTTTTTTTGGCTTAGCATCTCAAAACTGAAAACTCTGGGGTAGCTGGTGCAGTAAGGACAGAGCAATAGGCTCCCGTGTCCTGTGTGGGCACTGGGCCACAGGGCAGGGAAAGGGGTATCATGTATTCTGGAGCAGAGAAGAGCATTTTCTTTGGTTTAAAAATAAATAATTAAAAAGCATAGCTGTATTTCTCTTCTGAGGGACAGAGACATCCCCTGTGTGCTGCCTGGTGTGCAGATAACTGATTTGGGCTGCAGTGCTTGGAGCTCACACAAAAGTTGCCTCTGAGCTTCTACCTCTTTCAGTTGTTTTACAGTAGGCTGCTGCCTGCAATATAGCTTTGAGAGAGGGAAATCCAGTTCATATTATGTCAGGGTTGTTGTTCCTAGGTAGAAGACTTTTCAAAGTGGTTTAAGCAGCCTGGGAATGTACATGCACTACAACTTACTACGAGCAGCTTTGCAGGTTTTAACAATAATTTTTAGAGCAAAGGAAAGCAATAGCACTTTATTTTGGGTTTGTCATCTTTATGTAAAATTAGGTCCAGGCTTTGTGTGACCCCAGCTGCCACAGCTCACCAGCTCACTGTACACACAGCACCATTTCTTCAAGCTGAGACACTTCAAACGTGACACTCAATAAATGACAGCTCTGAAGAGTTGCCTGAGCAATAAAGGGAATTTACACACTCTCAGTTTGCACAGCACAGAGCTGATCACTTCTCAAGCAGGGAACTAAACTAGTACATTCCCCATTTAATTTAGCATTACACCATTGAATGCAGGTTACAAGGGTGTTTGCTCTTTGTTTTAATGTTTTAAGTCCCTAACAAATCCTCACACAGACTTTCACAGCTTGGAAAACAAGCTGTTGCTTTAGCAAAATTACACTTCACTGCAGCTTCATAGGTTGTAGTGATGACCCTTTGGGCAGTGTAAGTACGTGTCCTTAAAGGAGCATTTACGTACCATCTTCCTTCACTGTCAGAGCTTGTTGGACATAGTTTTTGCTCAAAAATTTGGCAAAAAGCTGTTCTTGCAGGAAACAAAAAGCACAACACAGCAGTGTCCAAAATTATCTGAACATCCCCATTTGCAAAAGTAATTCTTAGAGTGATGAAAATCAGCATGTGCTGATTTTCTGCAGCTTTGGAATTTTATTGGCAGCTTTTATTTTAGCCAGTTGTCTCTGGTGTTAAATTCCTGTATACATAAAGACCTTTCAGTACTCTGCTGGAATTCCTGGGTCTGGCCCATTAGCTCTGTGCATGGATACAGAGGAGAAAGAGTTTCTGTACTTTGCATTTGGGCAATTCACCTTGATTTCTAAAGGGAATGCATGGAGATGCAATGAATGTGTTGGAAGACCTCAGTGTGGAAAGGGTTTAGGGTCATGCTGGGTACAAGCACGTGTGGGGAAAGATGTACTTTTGCTGGCTGGCCTGCACAGTTCAGTTTCCTGACTCAAATCACTAGGTCCTGACCACCTATATGCCCACTACACTTGCTTTTCACATGCTCTGACATGCAATATTAACTTAACTGTGTTTCTGAAAATAAAATGTCCTTTTTAATTTATTCCTCTGAACATATAAGTAGCTTCTGACAACCCTGGCTAAGAAACTGACATCCATCAAGACAAGGAAAGAGTTTTTTTATATTATTATTTCTAAATTTAGATGTGAAGCACATTAATATTCTGTTGTGGCAATAATGATCACTTTGTTACACATAGAAAAGTGACATAAGCAGGGAGATCTTCAAAAGAACTTTGTATTTTAGTGAACAAGCCTCTCCAGGCTCTGACGNAGACCAAAAAAAAAGGGCAATTGGGCCCCTCCCTTGTGGCTGGCTAGGTCCTTTGTTTTTCTTAAGTACCCCAGCAATCGCCCCTTAACATGGGGAAAAAATTCCTTTGAGAGAAGAAAAAAAGAACACATGCACACACAAAAAGAAAACCTTCTCAACCCCCAACAGATGTACATGAGGATTTCATGTAGCTTTATTTAATGGGTTGAGACTGTCCAGGGAGGAAGGAGTGAGAGGCACCAATGTACACATCTGTGGAGTGGTTCCCTTTCCTGTTTTCTGGGTTTGTTACAGCAGTCAAAAATATTTCACTTAGTTTTTTGAGTCTGTTTCATTCCACAAAGCAGAGATACTCACTGCTGTCCACTTAAAATACAGAATGGTGGTTGACAAATGAGCTGAAACCTCTCCTCCAGACATCAGGAGGAAAAAAGTGATGGTAATACTTACACTAGTCATGTAAAAAACACCCTGTATGTCTTGCTATGGATCATGTTAAAGTGAAATTTGTGAGGGGTTTTCTTCCAAATTGAAATGCTGCTCTTCGTGTTCACTGCCAGTCAGGTTCAAAGAGTCCTTTCAGAGTCCTTTCTCTTTGGAACTGGATACCATACAAAACATTTATTTAAAACTGTAATTTCCTTGTCAATCCAATTTGAGCCTGGATTTTAAATGAAAAGTAGAGTCATGTTTGCTCAGGGGACTGAGAAGAGCATCTGTACAATCAGTGTTTGAAATAAGCCTGAACTTGGAAAGGTTAGACCCAGTGTAACATCTCAGCCCACACAGAGCACTGGTTTACAGGTTTCTGTCTTAGAGTTTCAGCACATGTCATTAATTTCTTCAGGTTTTAACTTTTCACAGCATCTGATCCACAAAAAGACTTCTTTACTCTGTAGAGGCCTTTTTTCCATTAAAACTTTGAGTCAAAACTGAAGAAACATTTTCTTACAGATATGCTCAAAAATTATTTTGTATGTTAATTTATTCCCATATCTCATTGAGATATTTACTTAGCCACAGTTGCTCAGGCAGAGTGGAATCTGCAGCACGTGGTTTTCCAGTGAATGTGATAAAAACACAGCCTTGGTCGAGCTCCACCCGTTTCTGACAGGATGCAAAACCCCACTCCATTAATGCGAACATGCATTTGCACTCAGTTTAAACATTGCATATGCTCCATGTCTAATTCTAGGTGACTCTGAACATATGAGCTTTCATTTGCTGGCTTTTAGCCGTGCATCTCCCAATGCAAAATTAAAAATAACTGTAGCCACATAAAAGCAGAGCACTTTTCACTCCAGCCTCTTCAGTGTTGTGTATTCACAACCCACAGACGTTCCCATGTGCATCAGCTGGTCACCAGGCACACTGGGGCTGCAGCACTGGAGTCCCTGTGCCCCAGATACAGTAGTGAGAGGTGGTCCTTCTGAAGAGAGCAGCGTCAGGCCTTTTGTGGATGTTCAGCCCAGTGCAGGCATTCTTAGTCCCTGGTTTAAAAGACAGTCTGCTATAAATAGAAGCAATACCAGTGGAAAATAGAACTGGTACCCACACTTCTGTTCAGACTCAAAAAACAGTTTTGTTGAGTTCTCTGTGGATCAAAAAGGTCCTTACTCCTCTGTTACTCCTTTCCAAGCTGTCTAGCTTATAATAGATTTGTTATAAAAATAGCATAGGGAGTTTTTAATTTGTCAGCATTTCTCATAAAGTGTTTTGGGTTTGTTTTGATTTTGTTTTGTTTGGTTGGTTTTTTTCCTTTTTCCCCAAAACCAACTCTTGCTAGCATTTTCAACCTTTTGCATTATGAAAGTAGTTGCCTGCAGAGCAGAGCAGATCATAATTTGAAATCAGATTTTCTGGCATCGTTTTCTGCTGTGGACAGTCTTGGTTAGTTTTGCTTCTATTATCTATTGTGCACTGCAGAAGGATTACAGCTGTCTTTTGGTTGCTCCCCAGGGACTCAGTTAATTTTACAGTGCAGCCACAATGTGTGATGTGGCAGTTCAGTTTCTTCTGGAGAATCTTCTGAGAGTCCTGTTGGGGATGGCAAACTCTCAACAGTAGCACAGAATGCTTAAAGGTACAACCCAGTGTCAAAATGGGCAATGGACACGCATCTGCAAGTGGTGTTGCTTACAACAGATTCATGAGGCACAAGCAATTTCCTCAAAGCTTCCTGGGTGTTTCAGGGCAATAATGCAGGTGCTCAAAGAGGGAGTGTCAGCCATTGTATGTCTGCAGGATCAAACCCTGGGCCCTGTGGGTTTGACAGGTGGGATAAAAGAATAAAGTTAATTTCGTTGCACTAATGTATTCTGTATATCCTGAGAGGCCTGACTTCTTAAGCAGCACCTGATCTCCTACCTCAAAAGAAGAGGCATATGGTAGAGGGAAGAAGTTTGCTGTGCATAGACACACTGGCTGCTCATTTTAGGCAGTCCTCCAGTGCACAAAAGGACTCCAAATCTGACCTTTGTCACGACTCATTTATGCTTTACCCTATGTCTAAAAGGATGGTCATATTATCCTCTGGATCTTGATTTAAGATCCTGATGAGTCATTTGGAGTATTTCAGAAAAGTAATGCAGGAAAAAAAGTGCATATGTTCTTTGGAAATTAAAAAGGGGATCTCTGAAGTTTGATTTTAATAAAACAGGTCAATGTGTGTATAAAAAATAGAGATAAATGTGTAAAAATTGTATAGATTTGTGGAAAACCATACCTACAGTGTAGTTCCTATATCCATGATTGTGATCCTGTCCTTATTTCTTCAGTGTTACATTTCATGGTGTGTTGAAATCATATTTAGGGGGATAAAAATAGTATATCTTCTGTTGTTTTGGCATTCAGCCTCTAATTTACAAATATAATTTATGCTAATCTTGAAAGTGCTTCTCAGATACAAAGTAAAATGTGTCATCCTTAGTATATGTGTGTATAATTTATTCTGATGGGGAATAGACATTTCAAAGCCATTTCAGCCCTTCATATGCAGAACATTTGATATGAGCAGGGCAGCTGGGTGTTCACTGCTGCGAGAGCAAGGAAATGGTTAAAACAGCAGTAGCTAGTCTCTTAACCCAGAAAACATAAATGCACCATGGGATAAACTGCTGTTTGCACAGTCAAGCCAGCTCGTATAAAATCCTTCAGATAAGTATTTTTATTCCTTTTGTTTTGCTGATGATTACTCATTTCTACAGAAAATTCTTCCTATGTTATCAGTTAATTTTTTGGTGATTTTTTTTCTGTCTCTGACTCAGATGGCTTCCCTGGTGAATTAGAAGCGTGTCACGGGGGGTTAGCTCTGCGTGGGCTTGCGGCTCCCCGGAGGGAAGGAGCCTGGCCATCCATGTGCTTCACTTGCCCTGTAATTCATAGTTCTCCCCATGCCCACAGAGCAGCCTGCAGAGACTCCCAGCTCAGTTTCTGCCAGCAAACGGACCAATATCTATGATGAGTCTTCTTCAAGCACAAGAGGAGCGAGCAGCTGCTGTTGAAATGGTTTCTCTTAGCTGTCTGGAATTTCAACACTTAGAAGGATGGTGACCTTCTGTGGTCCCAGGCTGGAATGTATCACAGCAAAGAAATGGCAAAATACCTTCAAAGATGCCACATCCCCAGCAGAGTGCATCCTCCTTCCTCCTGCTTAGGAGGTCAAATCTCATACTCAGGTGTAGCTCCCTTTTTGAACTTGTGTCTAAAAAGCAGAAAATGTCATGTAAAGAAGCACAGGAAGAAAAAAGGAAACCATACAAAGATGAGGAGAACCACGAAGTGGTTCTTGGTGCCTGAGACACGAAACTAATCCAGTGTAAATTTAAACTGATAAGAGAATTTTTGCATGAAAGCCAAGAACAAGAGTAGATAGATGGCTAGGAAGAAAATGCATCTCCAGGGTATTCTGACTTTATGGTCTTAGTCCCAAGATGCCTACTTCCTACAGCTGCACTGAGGGATTTAATATTCCACTTTGTTTATAGTTAAACAGTAACACCAAGTAAAACAAAAGTTATCATACAACTATTAATTTGTTTCCCAGAAATTAATTCACTTTCTGCGTGGACCAAGTAATGAAACTGCACAGCAAATTAGAATTGTTCTTTGCAATATTAAATAGGAACAATGCAAACTAAAAAGACTACACTGATTGATGCAGACATTCTCTGGATACTTCTTTTTTGCCATGTATTTTTCAGCAGTGTGATGAAAATTTGTTTTAGTTTTCTCACTTAACAACTTGAAAATATGTTCACAGTCAACAGGAACATTATGACTCATGGCAAAGCAAGGTGGACATGACCTTCCCCATGCTGTCCATATTTAGAGTACTTTCTGTGTTCATTTTTAATGTTTAGTCTTCCTCTGTAACTTTCACTCTTGTGATATGTAAAGAAATGAATAATACAAAAGACTTTCTCCTCTGTAGTTCTTCAAAGACGTAAGCACTTCCATTATTCTGTGCTGTAGTTACATCCATACTCCAGTATCTGCTTGATAGAGCAGGCAGAGCACCAGAAGTGAGCTGTGATGTGCCCAGCACGGCCATGACCACAGCCTATGTGCCAGCAGGCTGACACTGCTGTAGGAGCAGCAAGGCTAGTGTGGTTTAATGCTAGGCCAGTTCTTGTTGCAGTGGGGTGGCTGCAACCTTTCCCTGGGAGACAGCCTTGGCCCGTGGAAGAATCAAGGAGACGATATTTGATAGATGTTTTCAGGTTTTATTCCCCCTGGCCGCACATGGCCGGAGCCCGGCAGGGACTCCGACAGCGACTGCCCCCAGAACAGGTCTGGAACAACCCCCCGGGGTCCCGTGAACACTCCCTTAAGTACAGGATTCCCGCGGGCTACATTCAAACTGACCAATAGGGGACAGAATTTGGGGTACACATGACCAGGGAACAGGGAGAGAGAAACCCCGTGCCCCACGCATCCACTCATGCCCATTCACCCCACGGGGGTCACCTCTTCAAGTTCTGACCTCAAAAAACTCAGCTGACAGACAAAACCTGTACTGGAGATACAATGAGACTCATTGGATCAGTCAGTCAGATTTCTTGTTCATATTTCAGAAGTGAAAGATGAAATCTGCTGTTACTGGTTTAAGACATCCAGCTGTTTTGAATTATTTGTTGTAATGATTTAATTCCATCACTGTCTGGAAGAGAGAGAGGGATAGGAAGCTCGCTTCCCTTGCAGTGGAGAGAGAGTATGTAACCCGACAGCACTTGATGGTCTGCGTTGGCCTGGTTAGTTGGGCTTTGGACAAGTCCTGTAACATGGTTCTGAAAGGAGAAGGTTCACAACAATCTTCTTAAAGGTGTCAGACACAATCCTTGTGGCATTGCCCTCTTCTCCACCCATGGCAGCATCAGTCACTAGACCTGGGCAAACACTGAAGTGCTTTTTCAACACAAAGTCAGCTTTGATGTGTTTAATGTGAATGATCATATGATTAATTTTATTGTTATATAATCATGGCTCTCTTTGCAGACAAATGCCTTGCATTTTTAACAGTTATTTAATGCTGTACATAATTCTTTGTCAGAGAAGCATTTGATCCTGGCCAAGTTCAAATTGAAACTTCCCAGAGGAATAATCCAAATCTGCATTTCCATATATATTAATAAACTATGTAATACTTGCAGCAACTCACATAATACAGTTCTGAAATGAGATAGAACTCATTATCAGTACAGTGAGGAGCACAGAGTGTTTCCTGTCAGAAATAATGGAGTGAGACCTACACAGTTACTTTTTCTCACTGTCTCTGTAGTCATTGCTGCACAACAAGGTATGTGTCAATCTTTGTCAGCCTTATGTGCTGTAATGGGACACATACTAGCCCCAGCCAGTTCCTGTGGTTGCAAGCAGGACAAGTATATAAATAAATCCTTTCATTCTGTCTGGGTTCATGATGTAACAACAGCAGCGCTGTGCTTTGCACAAGTCCAAATGGACCTTCAGGATGCTGCTGCCTGAGGGCAGGGGATGCCACGTTTGAAATCTGCCATCCTGCTTTTGAACTGGTGCTCTAGGTGTGAATCTGGAGTTATTCCTTTCTCTTTACACACCGGGGCTTTTGGTCTGCACTGCTGAGGTGTGAACTTGGCACCCCACCCTGTGTTGTGCTGGTGTGTACTGGTCAGGCTCAGCTGGGAAACACCCGCTGCCCTATACTGGGAATCGCTGCCAGCATAAGTAACAAGCCTAAGCCTTATGTGATCCTGGTCAATGACCAGGGCCCAGAACCAAGGATTAGAGGCTAGTCTTCTTCAGCTTGTGGTTTACAGTGCTTAACCAGCAGCTGAGAATTGGCTCCTGAGCTCAAAGATGAATGGACTCTCTTAGATGTGGCTGAAAGGGGAAAGTTGTGCCCTGCTGGTTTTGCCTGGTGGCTGAGCGGAGGATGTAGGAAAGCCAGACCAGATCTACTCCAGCTGTGATGCTGAACAGCAAGCTCTGTTCCCATGGGTACCTGCAATCTCTCTCTGACCTGACTATAGGCTGTTTGTTCTGGAGGAAGTGCAGGAGGCATGTGAGATTTTCATCTGTGATGTTAAACTTCAGTAAAGTATGAAAAATTAAGGGAGGGGAAGGAAAAGAAAGGATGTGATTTAATTGTTTAACGAGATAGCGCATTTAGACACCAGACATACATTTTGTTGTAGAGGTTCCCCCCTGGGGGGGATGGGCCTTGGGAGTGGGAGCGTGGGTCGGGTTACCCGGGGTTTCCAGGCTCCCTGATGCTATTGTACCTAAATCCTGTTCCTCACTGGCCATTTCAAATGACCCCGCCCAGAGAATGCTGTACTGAGAGGGGTGTGGAGATGATTCTGGAGCAGTTCTGGGAAGTCTGTAGTCAGTCTGTGCTGGAACCTCCAGCCATGAGGCTGGAAGAAAAATAAAACATCTCTGAACATCTATCAAAAGTATCATCCTCTGATTCTTCCTATGGGCCAAAGCTGTCTGCTGGGGAAGCTTGTGGAGACCCCACCACAACATTTTGTAAGTTTTAATGTCCAGAATATAAGATGCAGCAGTTTGTCAAGAAACCCCATGCTTCATATAAATGCAGGTCTGTGTATTCTTAGGAAAAGGCTGAAATATATCACCTAAGTGGGATTTGTGCGAGTCCATCCAGAACAGAACCTGGCTTATAATGGATGGTTTAAACACCTTCATGTAGCAGTGAAGTCAATGAAATAATTAAATAGTGTAAACTGCTAAGAATTGTAATGTTGGAGACATGGTAAACTGAAATTTTCTTTGCTAAACGTGATTATCCAATGGACTTAAGAAAGGAAGCAGACTCCCCACCTGCATTCTTCAGCATGTTTGGATAGTAATCTTCTTTAAATAATATGACAGGCCCTTTTTGTAGTCCAGTGTCAGAGGATTATATTATTTTCAGAACAATTTATGAAAGATTAGTAGAGGCATAGTTAATCATTTGAACTAGCTACAGGTTTTTTAGAAATATTCAAATTAATGAGTTCTACCTTTTGATCTTTCTGGCTGCAAATCTCTCTGGAATTGATGCCAATTAGGATTTAGTAATAACTTAGTTATGAACATGGGCTAGTATCTGCATATGTGTGGCGTGCACGTGTGCATGTGTTTACATGTCTGGGTAGGTGTCACTGCCCCTGAAAAGTGGCACATGGTCAGTTAGACCTGTTCTGCTGTCAACCAGTTTTGAAAGTGGACGTCTCCACTTGGAGAGGAAATGGAATAAAAGTGCAGGGAGAATAATATGCAAACAAAGATTCTGCTTTATCATACACAAAGCTGTATATTGCCCGTTGCCAGTCTGAAGCTTTTAGGACAATTAGGTACAGCTTGCGTTTTACCTACAGTGAAGATGGGGACAGTATCAGGAAATGAGGTGACCTTGCTTACGCTTCACACTGTTGAGAAATGTTCTTGTCTTTTAAAAAAGGAAATGTGTTCCAGCGCCAAATAAACTGCACCAGCCCAAGGCAACATTGAGTACGAAACTTTTGGAGAAGTACACTGACCCTGCTTAGAGCTTACCTCTGTGTGAAGGGGAAACAGGAGCTAATTAGAGCTTTCTGATGCTTCACAGTTGTTGTACTGACATTTCTGTGCGCCCATAGTGGTACCATTTCAAACCCCCTTGCAAAGAGGCCCACTTTGACCTGTATGTGTTGCTGAGTTTCTTTGCGTAGTCACTGACTTGCCTGAACTGAAATGTGCTGTTGGTTTGCAGTATAAACACCAGTAAGAGCTGTTTCTCAGAACTGATAAGCATAAGTAGAACAGGAATAATATCAAATTCTCAGTCATGCCACCCACAGGAAAATGCAATGCTTGGTATGATAGCACTTGTTTCAGCTGAACTTTCCTTCTTCTGTACCTGTGTTTCTGAATATTTGTATTTTCTCTTACAGCATAGGTGGAGAAGTAGCAAGAGGAAATGAAGGCAGCTACGTGGGGAAACATTTCCGCATGGGATTTATGACAATGCCTGCTCCTCAGGACAGACTGCCACACCCCTGCTCCAGTGGCTTTACCGTCAGATCCCAGTCTCTTCATTCAGTTGGAGGAACCGACGATGAAAGCAGCAGCTCTCGAAAGCAGCCACCTCCAAAACCGAAGCGAGACCCCAACACCAAACTGAGCACCTCGTCTGAAACAGTCAACACAGGAACAACGAGTAAAAGTGGGAAACTACCAGACAGGACTGAAGGTAAACACTGTAATTCTTTGGGAAAAAAGGGGGTTGGTGAACCAGTCTGAAGATTATCCAGTTGATAATCTCGCATTTAAGAATTACCTGTATATTTCCCCATTTGTGTAACAGTGCCAGCACAGGTGTCCTAGATCACTATTGTCTAAATTTTGGATCAGCTGTCCAACTATTTGGGATAGTTTTGCCTTTGACATTTGTCACAGAACTGTACCACCTACACAGTCTGGATGTATACTGAAGAATGAGTTGCATTTATTCAAAGTGAAGGGGAAAAGAGATTGCTATCAGCTGGAATGTAGGCCAGTGTTAGCTGCCCACCAGCTAAGGACCACTGACCATATCACTAGCATGGTGCAAACCACAGCGATGCCAAGGGTTCTCCTCAACAAAGGAGTGAAGAATAGAAATTAATAAAAAGAATACTGCATGCCCCTGAAACCCCACAGCAAGGAAATATCATCCAAGAGTGCTAATTTAGGCAGGATGATATAATATATTGCCTAAAGCTTCTGTTTGTGTCCGAGTCTACATTTTCTCTTCCCATTCCTCTCAGTTACATTTCAGCCAGTGCAGCATTCAGAAGACAATTAACAAATGGTTTTAGTAAGGATATTGCTTCTTTACACTGCACTGTTCAAGATGACCTAACACTGGCGGGAATCATCTCCTTCCTTTATTCCATGCTGGAAATACATTCTGTGCAGCAGTAGGACCAGCTGTACTCCCTCCTAGGAGAGATCATGATGCCTCTGCTTCACAGCATGAACTGTAGGAAGGAACCCTTAAGGACAAATGATTTTGATCAGTGCTGGTGTCTCCCACTGCTGTGTTACACATCAGTTTTGACATCCCATGCAGCACGTTGTCCTCCTTGTGCATATCCCTTTGCTTGGTGTTGTGGCCAGAAGTACTTGTTAGCTACATTCATGCTATTACCCCTTTAAAGCAAATCTGATTTTAAAAAGTTGTCAATTGGCAACAAAGATGCCAATGAATGTGTAAATCATGGTGACACATATGTCTAGGATTGTGAAGTTGAACACAAGTGCTGAACAAAGCTATGGATTTATTTATACTGTTGGTAGTTATTTTGCATATGACATTTTTCATGACTTCCATAGCTTGTTCTCTTCAGCAACCATGACATCAGCTCCATGCAGACTAACGCGACAAATGCAAGCATTAAGTAGCTGTCCTTAACAAAAGCAGTTTTCCACAATTTTACTGGAAAAAGACCTACACAGAAACCATTTAAGTTTGAGATTTAATTCTCATATCAGAAAGTCTTTCAAGTTTTGATTTAATATCAAAAGAGAATGCATGGTAGAAACTTCTTGGTCTGATATGCTCTGAGGTGAAAGGCAGGAGCTCTTATGTTACTCAAAACTTCTTTTAAAAAATACTACGTTTTAAAGTATTTTTATAATTCTTTAAAATATTTCTTAGCACTCTTTCTTCCTGAATCTTCCCAGCCAGAATCACCAAGACTAGATGAATTTTTTTTTGCAGACAGGGCAGTAGGAAAAGGTTCAATGTTTTCTAACTTTTTAAATGACTATTCCTGCAAGTGTGCATTGAGTCACACAGTACATTGTGCTGTTCAGTATAGCTGACCTTGGCACTATCTCTAGGATGATTAGGAATGGAGTCTGTTTTACATCCATATCACAGCCCTTTTCCTCATTTTCTGACAACCAAGAGAACTTGACAGACTTGAAGTAACAATAATAACAATGATAATTGAAATATATCCAAATATTTTGCCAGAAGTTATGGCAGACCCCTTAAGCAGCCTTTGTCCTCACAGAACTAGGTTTTCTTCAGCATTATAGTAATTCTGGAAGGTTCTGAAAATTTTGCTTCCTTTCCCTCATCTTTTTCTGCCCTCTGATATTTGAGTCCAAGGAAGGAATATGTAGTCATGTCCCTTCTGACAGATTTCAAAGTTTGAAATTGGTTGACATTTCTGTTTCCAAAGACACTTTTCCTCCTCCACTCCGTGCAGGTTGAGCTTGATCTATCCCATCACATGAGGTTATGAGTGACATGTGTGGTACTGCAGCCTCGTTCACTGTGGTTCATCTCTATGACAGTGGCACTACACCAGAGGTGTACACATGCTAAGTATTGCAGAGCACCTTGGATTCATTATTGTAATCAAGGGCTGAATATTCATAGCAAGATCTCTGGAAAGAACTGATGAATGAGTAATACTCCATCACTAGCATGAAAAATAATACCTAAATGTTACCTTTCAGTGTGAATAAATGCCTTCATGGAACATTAAGAATCTCTATGATGTTTAATTTATGACATGTATTATGTTCATTCTGCTGCTTTGCATGAAGAGCAGCAATGGGCACTTTCATGTGCTAAAATTAAAAAGTTCCTGGAAGTTTTCAATTGACAGAACCCTTTAATCACACTGTTGTTTTCATGTGTTCAGAATATCTGCCCTGTTTCTGTGTATACTGGGGTTTCACCGAAGAGTTTAATACCTAGAAAATCAGATTGTTGGGGTTTTTTTGTTTAGCTTGTTTTTTGTTTTTTTTTTTAAGGAAGCAGTCAAAATTTTAACACAGATATTTTCAAGGGTGGTACAATATGGTGTTTAAATGAACAGACTGGATTTCTAAGATGTTTTACTCTCACTAGAAGATGCTGTATTATCACCTGTGCACTCCAAGGTAACATGTTTGTTTTGAGGAATTTTCACAGTAATCTGGCTAATATAGGAATGTTTATATAAAGACTATGGTCATACATTGATGAGAACATCTGAAGATGAACAGAAGAGATGAAAGTCAAAGTTCGTTACCTGCAGTATTGACTGATATAAATATTAGATGAGCTTTGTCACTGAATATGAAATTATTACTGTTGCTCTAAAATTAATTCCCAGAAAATTTAGTATCTGAAATTTTGCTCAGAGAATCCTCTGATTCTACTAGTCTGTTTTTTTGTGGGCCACTGGTTATGTTTTCACCTATGTAGCAGTTCTCATTCTAATAGCAAAATTTGAATTCAAGATATTGTAAATCTGCGTCTTCCCATTTTCAGGTGAGAAAGTTTATTGGATACAATATTCATTTTGTCTTTTGGAAGTCTTTGAAAGCTCAAGTCCAAGAGCAGGCAGGTTTAACTTTCAGTCACTGTTGTCGATATTGTACCCAAATATTTGTTTATGCATGTGTCTCACACATTTGCATGTATTTCTGGTGTTTGCAGGCTGAATGACTACAGCCTTTTCCAGGAACTATGGAAAAGAATAATGAAAAATGTTATTGTTTCTCCATCAACTACTGTGGAATCTCTACAAAGGAGTTGTCACAAAATTGTTCCCAGCTCAATTTTTTCTTTATGGCTGTGCAGAATAATTCAGACTATAATGTTTATTGTCTGTCTATTGTTTATTTGAAAAGGAATTTGCTACATTTTCTAGACAACCAAGGACAGTCTCACCACTCATTTTTATTAAACATGTTTACTTTTTGGTTTTTGATAGTGATCCTGTTTATACAAACAAAAGCAGTTACTGATAGTAACCTTGATACTCTTTCTGATCATGGTGAAAACAAAATATTGAATTTATCCCATCATAATATCTGCCATAACTTTAGATTGGTTTGAGTAAGAGTCTGACTTTAGTGCAGAAGGTGCAGAAGAAATTTGGTCATGAGCTTGAAAAACCTTTTCCTCTTGAAGCACAAATAGCAGCAGTAACACCCACACTGGTTCTGTGCACTTTTCCTGTAGGTGCTCTGGCTGCCATATTTGTGGGAGTGTGAGAATCTTCCCTTAAGCTGCAGTGACACATACTGGCCCTGTCTCGTTGTGCAGCAGCGTGGCAACACTTGGGTTTGTCTGGTTCATCCCAGCCTAGCTTGGCTCTGCCTGAAAGAGCACTCTCCAGCCTGAAGGCATCATTCTCCTTAAGTTGACTTCAGCTTCATTGTTGTGTTTCCATACTTTGTGTCCCTTCTTGTGCTTTAATATTCCGTTTTTCACTCTTCTGACTGCTTCTCATATGCACCCACCGAATGCCTTCCACTCAATGCATTTCTCATCTGTGACAGATTTCTAGAAAGTGCTTTTTAAAAATGTGGGTTGTCTTTTCTTCAGAGTTTTCAAACTCTGGTAGGAACAGCAAACAAATGGAGCTGTGCCCCATGCATCACACATTGAAAGTGAGAAGTGAACTGAAAAGGGTAATTTAAAATAACATTTCAGCGTGGAAAGCATATCTAATCCTGATCCTGAAAGGCTCTTTATTGAGAAAATGCAGGAGTGTAATTAATTGATTTGTTTTCAGTACCCAATCTTACAAAAAAAGGAAGTAATAAAATGGTATTATTGGCTGATGTAACCGGCCTCAAGCAGTGCTTTTTGATATGATCACTGCATGTCTACAGGAAAGGTTTACAGATCTGCTGCAGTGCAAATAAAAATGGAGAGATATAAGTGAACTGCATTTTGAAAGTTAATTTTTTGTTAAAATTCTGCTTAGTAATATGAAGTAATACCTTATATAAAGAAATACATATAAATATATAATTTGATTATACAATTTATGTATGTATAATATACACGTGTGTAATGAAAATGCAGGTTCTGTATACTTGCATGTACATACAAATGTGCAAATAGATACAAGTTAAAATTCAGAGTTATATTTTCAAAATGCTATTCATGGTTGTAATTCTGCTGCTGCCAGAGCCAAAGGAAAATTTACTTCTGATGTGGGAAAATACTTGCAGGGGACCCACCTCTTGAACGCACTCAATCTATGCAGTATTTTTCTTCCACGTGTCTTAGGGAAGAAGATATCCTTCTTGCTGCTGCCTTCTAAGCCTTTGCAGTGAGCTCAGCAATTTCTAAAGGTGGGCAGCTTGTAAGGAAAATTTTTCTCTGGAGAAAAGCAATTACAGTAACAGTAACCAGGGTTGCAGTCCAGCTGGTCTCTCTCATAAATCTAGTTTTCTGTCAGCTAGGCTGGTGGATCTTCATTGTAAATTTGAACTTTTACTACTCTCATTAAGCAGAGTTTGGGTTAAAATGATTTAGCGCTTTTGCTGGTTTTGCATAGAGCTGGTTTCCTTTTATTTCCTACCTTAGTGAATAATGTATTTAACCTGAACTTTGAAATAGTGTCCTTTGCGGTAACCATGACATGTCCTTCCTTACAGCCAGATCTTATTCCCAGATCTTTTCATCCATGCCTACCCAAGGAGGAAATATCATTAATGAGCGCTATTCAGACCTAACGAGACTAAAGGGACTGACAGATGAGTTCTGGTGGGTTGACCCGTGGGCAGTTTAAGATGCTACTGCTCTGGGCTATCTGCTTGGCCTCCTGCTGACATGACAGCCCAGCGCTGACACAGCACAATGCAGAGTTTTAGGGACGTATCTTTGAGGCACGAGTGCTGCTGCACACCGTGACAGGAGCTGCGACAGAGGAGTGGGGAGGCAGGTCTAGCGAGCAGCATCCTGCAGTGCAGTCTGTCAGAGCCCTCTGCAGTGAGCATGAGCCTTGTGCCATGGCTCTTGCAACGAGCTCCCTCGCAGCGAGGGCCACTTGTCACTGGGGCCTGCAGTGCTGCTGCAGTGCCGGTGTGGGGGCCTGGGAACAGGAAGGGCAGGGTGGCAGGGCAGCACAGGATGTGCTGCCTCCTGAGCTCCAGCCCCAAGGCATCCTCCCAGGGCACGGGCTCCTCGGCCAGGTGCACAGTTTGAGCTGCAATGAGTCATTGTGCCTGAGAGGCCTCAGTGCTTGCATACTGTGCACTGTATGTTTTACAGCTCACTTTCCTTTTTCCTACAGCCTGCACTGTGTTTTGAGCACAGCGTTTTCCCCTGTGGGAAGCTGCTGCTTGGTTCCCATTAACTATATGCGTATAATGTGAGCTTGTATTGAACTGTGTGTAAAGCAGTGTGTTTTCCCCCACATACCCTAATCTGATTCTTGATCTCAGTGCTGCCTTACCCATAATTGTTCGTATGCTGCACTATATCCCTTGCAGCCTGTGAGGCTTGAGAGAGCTTAACTTGAAACTGCACGTTGGGAGAAGGGCTGACACTGATGAAGGGAGAAGTCAGAGCCAGAAAAGTTGGGAATCACAGGCCTTGTTTTAAGTAGAGTGAGGTGGAGTTGGCTCTCAGCTACCATGCCTGACTCCAGAGAAGAGTGTGCCCCATGTGTCCAGATGGCATGGGGATGGATATGGTGCCTTCAGCAGTGTTAGAGCCCTGCAGCTTCTAATGGAACCCTGGCATGTCTTTCCCTTTGCTCAGCCCTTCCCCTCACAGCATCCTTGCTGCTGCAGGGATCAGAAGGGTGGAGGGCAGTGCTGGCCTGGCTTTGCCTTGGGACTCAGCCCAGCAGTGCCTCTCTCTGTGTTTGGCCCCTTTGGTTGCTGAAGCAGCTTTTTCCCACTGACCTGCATTCAAGCAGGTAGAACATGGCAAAGATTTTGGTCTGCTCTCTAGTATTTAATAGCTTAGAGATTTTCAAAGCCTTTGCTTTTTGGGATGCTGGTTGTGGGAGTAGTTTTTCAGTGCTTTGGAGTTTGGTTTAGTCTGCTTTCGCCGAGATTTCAGTTTGCCCCTCCCTGCAGCGAGTTGGTTTTCAGATTGCAGCTCCCACAGCTGGTTTAATTCCCTGCACCACCTCCTTCAGCCCTTCTTCTTTCCAAGTCTGTTTTCACGTCCCTCAGATAAGCAAGGGCAAGGGGAAAGGAGGGAATGAATGCAGCAGTTCTTACAGCGGTTATAATAGCTTTCCGTGCAAAGAAACGAACACAATGTGATTTTTGGAGGGATTTATAAACAAGTTTTGAAGCCACAGAGGGAATATGTTCTTACCCTCAAGGCACATATGCATACTCATTAACGTTAATGGAAGCTGCAAGCGTTGAACAGAAAATAGACCAGGCACTGGTGAAAGACATGAAGCTCTGTTACCCACTTGGGAATCACACAGTGCCCAGGACTTGGCAGTTGGTACTTTAGCTATGTTCTGCTAGTCTCTCTGGTGTACTTAGTGACTTTTTTTTATTCTTCTTAATTTAACAATGTTGCTTTTTATATTCCTCCTCGCTCTTTTCATGATAGGATGTTGCTCATTTGCTGAGACTCTGCACCTGGGTTAAAAAAGCCCAAAATTAAATGTGCAGCTCCCCTGCAGTACAGCTATTGCTCTGCTCTCAAGGGTGATGGAAGCTGTGATGTTCTTGATAATGGAAAAGCCTTAATAATGCGAGTTCAGGGAGTGTTTTGCTGATTACCAGATTAACTGCAAATGCAGCCAGTCCAGGAGGAGCTGCCTGCCCTAAGCTGAGGCCAGCAAGCTCTGCTAAACAGTTGTGACTCCTGCGGTGAGTGTGTAGGCTTTTCTGCTCTCTCAGTGCAGAGCCCAGTGCTCCAGGGCTCAGGAGAGTTTATAAGCCTGGTCACAACCCCAGGTCCAAATTGCTGGTGAATTCACATCATTCTGCCCTGGAATCAGCAAAACCCTCTCAGACCTGAGAGCAGTATTGGGCCTAATACAGACATATTGTGTGGGAGATTTTCTCAGGCTGCTGTCCTCTGAGTTTACAGGTCACTGTAGCCCCTGGACATGCCAACAAGGCAAGGAAATGTGAGCCACTTACTCATGCAGTCACCTGGCATCTAGGAGAGAGTATCAGCACAGGTTCCACATCGTATGAAAGTCACTAGTCTGCTTCTAGAGCCAACCCAGCCCTGGAAGTACTTCAGATGTGCTCTTTGAGGTGTCTGAATTAATAATCTCTGCCAGAAAGACCAGAATGAAGAGGGAGTCTCTGAAGGAAGCTAAAGTGTGGGTGGTCTTGTTCACTGCATGGTTAATTTGCAGCCTCGATAGACAGACCCTGTGTAATTGTAAGGTTATAATATCAATAAATCCATTAATTTTCAGCAGGTCACTGTAAGTCATCATATTTGTGACTTTATTTCATTTTTTGTTTTGTTTATACCTCAGGGGACCATAATACTGAAATTTTATGAGCTGAAATACTATGAAGTACTAGATTCTTGCATTATTTTGCTTCACTGAATGGCTCTGAAGTCAAGGCCAGGAGAGGAGAGGAGGAGAAATCCAGATGAATTCTCTTGCCTTATTTTGACAGCACATCACGAATTGTTAAGTAAAACGAAATGCCTCTGAAACTGCAAAAATAACAGTCTGAGAATACTCCTACTACTCTTTTGTTTTGCATACTGTCTTTGGCATGTTTGTATGTTAAAGGCATTGTGGACAAATGCGTAAGGGCTTGAGGGATCAGACTGAAATCCTAAAGCCCTTGTTTATTCTCAGAGCTGGTCTGTGATAATAGATATGCCTGGCAAAATTCATTTGGAATTAAAGGAAAAAAGCACAAAACAGCTGCACTTATTATTCTACAGCAAATAAATTGAATTTCCACCTCTTTGTCTTACCTTATTTTTAACTGGCGGCTAATTCTGTTCTCACTTTAACAAATCCTCATGGAGTGAAGCCTGACTGAGCTCTCGAAGTATCTTGTGCCCCCTGCACTCACACTGGCTTTATTGGGAATTCACAGTGCTTACAGAATCACATCCCAAGAGATTCAGGTCTAGCTCCAGGTGAGATCCTGTCATGGCCAGCCTCTGTTTCATTGGTAATTTCTTTCTAATGACTGTTTGAATATAGTAGTCTTGGTTGGTGCACTGCTTTTCTGCTTTCATCTCTTCCACTTGGCTTAATGCTGGATGACATCGGGCAACATATGCCTGACATGCTACAAGCGTGTTTGGCACTTCATGCTTTTCTGTCCATCCGTGTACAAACAGTGCTGTGCTGGGGTAACGTGCACAGCACTGACAGCTGCACAGAGCACAGCTTCCTTTCTGCAGTGCCATCAGCTTGCTGGAGGTCACAGTGTACCAGCGTGGGCTTTTCATAAATGCAAGAGGAGAAACAATAAAACTGTGCACTCATAATTCTGGTGCTAATTTTAGTGGCCGTAACTTTAAACATCTGGCATGTGAAACAAGAAGCACGTACCCCAGAGTCTGATGTGATTTGCAGCTGGCTGCTAGTTCAGGTAGGGGAAAGGCTTAGAAGTGGGCAGTAAAAAGCTGGACTGTGGTGTACTTGACGTCAGCAAGAGGCATAGCTTAATATCTATTTCCAGTGCAGTGGTATACCATTTGCCATGGCTTCCATCACTTCTCTGAGATAATCATAAATACTCTACCTTCAAATTCACAGCCCTTTTGCATATAACAATTGAAAAATTATAGCTCTCCAATATGCTTCCTAGTAAAACAAAACCTGTACTACAAGTACAGGACTCTCTGAGCATAACCATGCCTGAAAAAACCCAACTCTGTCTTGGGAGCAGTATTACCTTTGGGTTGTTGGCCCTAACAGTGCTTTGTGGGATTAAAGAGATTGCTGGCATTCTCTCCTCCATGCATGACTGCAAATGGAGCTCTCTCCTATTTCCTCTTGGTAGAATACCAAAGGATGCACTGGCTATAAACCTTGCCTTCAGATCACTGGGGTGATGACAGAATTCTCAGTTGCAATGACATTAGGATTTTTCTTATGACAGTAGAAGTCTCTTAATATTTGAATTGTGATGAATAGGATGGTAAGTAACCTTTTGATTAAAAGAAAAAATCCACAACCAAAAAAGCAAACATAGAGAAGTGTGCTAAGCACAAACTTGAAGCTATAGAATTATGTGGATGCAAAAGCTTGATAATATGTCTAGCCTGCTTATTTTCTTAATTATGAGTGTTTGCAAGCAAAGGCAAAAAACCTCAAAATGTTCTATGATTCTGAATTTTTTCTTTTCTATTAAAGGTGAAATAATTTTTGCTGATGCTGCGGCCAAGTATCTGCAGTGACTCATTGCCTTATGATCCCAGTTCAGCAAAGGCATGCTTGCATGTCAGTAAGTGTTCTGCCAAATGGAGACTTGTGTAAAATAATACTAAGCATTGTCTCCCAGGGGTGTAAGTGTAGGAACAGCCACTGGCTCAGATGACCTTGAGCATTTCACTTGTCCCTCAGTGTCACAGATTCCTCCTTTGTAACACAGAGATACTGACAAAAGCTTTGTTTAGTGAGGTAATTTGCAATCAGCTTATGATGAGAGTGTTTCTGCTCACATTGAAAACTTGAGCTGATGGGACACTGCTTTTGTGAGCAGCACTGTAGAAAGAGGCTTTTGAGTGAAGAAGGGAATATGTGAAAAACATTGTCCTTGTTAATGTGAAATTCCACACACCTGGCAGGGTTTCTGTTGTGAACTCAGGGCAGTCACTGTCGAAACCAAGACTTCAGCAGTTACTCAGTGTAGGAACTGCTCAAGTTCCCTTTCCCAACCTCCTATTGGTATCAGTGATGCTGCAGAGTGTGAATAAGGATAGCAAAATCTGAGCTGCCGTTATGGTGAAGCTCTGAAATGCTGAATGCCATGAGTTTACAGAACAGACAGTCCCAGGAGATGGTGTGTAACAGCCCCCACAGAGCTCAGGCTGTTCTGAGCTGTGCTCTGCCATAGACTGTGCCTCAGTGGTAGGGATGATTTCCTGCAAAGAGCTTCACTTCTGAGCAACGACAAAATGAAATAGGCTGTAAACACTAGGTTATAGCAATAACTTCTGCCTTCCCCTTCCTTTTTGTGCTCCATCTGCCTTTTCATCCTCCATCTTGCTTCTCAAGTGGAACAATGAGGTGTCAAGCCTGACATTTGAAACAGAAGATGGTTCTCCTAAAGCTTGTTTGGAAAAAGCATAAAACAAACATACAACACTGTCAAAATGGCACTGTCCACTGCACTTATACCAGCTGAATTTATGGGGCTTAGGCCCAGCTGCTTGACCCTTGTAGATCAATACTATTACAGGCTCTACTAGTTTCACTACACTATCTACAAATAAATGCAGATTGAAATGATAGAAGCCAGGCACACAGGGAAGCTCTGAGTATGAGGCAGCGGATAAATTGTGGCCTGTCTGTAATTTTGTCAACACTTTATTTAGAGTTGAGGAGGAGAGAGGAGTCACCCCTATGGAGATGGAAGTAAAATTAGTATCTGGGAGGCATTTTTCCTAAAGCTGATTACAGTGAGTATTTCATGTCACTCAGCCTCTGACCATAGTGCTATTGCTGTTACATCTCCAGGCAGTGCTGCCCACCTGTGAGCTGCTCTGGCAGGGTTCTGTCCACTTGATCTGTCATCATATTCACCCAAAGATGTCCAGTGACAGCCTGCAGAAACTGCATCTGCAGGGTCACTTCGTGGCCTTTTGGTGGAGGAAAGAGTGCCCCTTTTGCTGAACTCTTGTTCACTGTGGCTCATTTGCTTTCTGATGCTCCTGCTGTGGTGACTCATCTGACCCTGGCCATCAAGCTTTGTGCTTTGTTTTGAAATGTGAACTCAGTGGTGGCGGAAGGACCTGCCGGATGTGTCAGTCAGTGGCAGCAAGAGGCTCTTGGTACAACTGCCTCAAGGAAGGAACTGTACAGAGCCCACTGAACTTCTGGGGAAGAGGGGATTGCTGAAATCTGTTGTTTCCTTGTCACTGGTGCGGGTGCCAAGGAAGCACAGGAGCCAGTGTGGGGCTGCTGTGCTTGTGGAATTGTTGGACACAGCACATCTCGTGTTGAAGTCCCCACTAGCTCAGTATTCTGCACAATACCACCTTGGTAGGCCTGCCAGTTTGATTTAATAGGCTGCAATTATTTTAGAAGCTCAGCAAACAGATTGTTACTTATATAAGCAAATAATGCATTTGACCTACTTATGTTAGCTGCAAATAGAAGATAGGCATTGCTGTGGATCTGAAAAATGGAGAGTCTCATATCTCTGGATAAATTATTCAAGTCTTTGCATATAGTAATTGCTAGTGTTCTGGTCTCGTTGTTTGTGAACCAAAACAACAAATCAAGTGAGCAAATACAGACTATTTTTCTAGATAAATAAAGTAGGCGAGTTGAACTTACTGTTTCATTTAGCATTTGTTCTTTCTCTAGCTTGATTTCCTTTACCATTTCTCCAGTAAATAATGTTGAAGTCCACTATTTGGATGCATGTCCTGGTTTTAGAAATCCCCCAGAGCCAGGAAGTCTTGCAGATTTGTTTCATTCAGTATGTCTGTGAGCACTGGGTCAGAAAGCCTGTGTGCTGTACCTTCTCCAAGAAGTTTGTGAAACCAGCAAATGATTTCCCACATGGTTGCCCTCAGCTGTTGCAGGCAGTGATCAATAGCAGTGCTGTTCTGTGAAGCCAGGAGCTGCATTCAGACTGGAGTCTGCCTCTGTGTACAGGAGCTGGTACCGCAGGGGCCTTCAGTGCCTTTGGGCAGCAGGTAACATAGGAATAAGCAACTCAGCCCTCAAAGGCTCACAGGTATCAGTGGTGTCCTCTACACACCAGGCTCATGTGACTTACGTGTCTAAGGCAGATGTTAATGGGACTCAGCTCTTCACACCCCCCCAGATGCTTCCCTTTTGGACAGAGGAGAGACCTTTTCTTTCTACAGGCCAACAGAAATGTTGCTGCACTTGCAGCCATCCCATGGCACAGCCTGTAGAAACTCAGAGCAAATACAGAGCCTCACCATCTTCTGTGTGATATTCAGGGAAAAGCTGCAGGGTAGCTGCAGAGAGGGAGAAGGGGCAGCTAGTACAAGGTGACAGCTCCACGAGAACTGCACCACAGCAAAAATGCTGATTGGGGGCGTGGGGAAGGCTGGCGTCACCCATCATTCTCCACATGAAATGCAGTCAGTTTGTGGGGATCTGTAAGAATAGAGCAATAGCAGTTAATTTACAGTAAACCAGAAAACTTTTCAGGTTTCATTTTCACAATGGCAGTCAAGACTCCATACATGCTGCTGTAAACTAGAAGGGCTTTACTGATGCTTTTGCTCTGTGGCTGTTTACTGTACTCTGCTGGGAACGTTTAACCCCTCAGTGCTTCAGCTCTATATGGGTTCCTGCACGAGAGACACCAACAAACAAGCACATAGACTTCGTAAATTAATTTGTCTGCATGCATGATGCAGTAGTTCAGTCTTGCAGATTTGCCCTAATGGGGGAATTGTCATTGAGATGCTTGTCATCGAGAAATTTCCATACCAATTGCCTTTCTCTATCTAGAATTCCTTCAGAGTATATAGAGTTACAGAAATTTTTATTGTCACTCTAAGTCTGGTTGCAAAATCTGGTTTGCATATTGCAGACTTCAGAATAAACCAGAACTTCGAAAATACTCATTGCATGTGTGGGCAGCGTGAGGATCTTTCCCCAGTAATCCTCCCACCTCTCTGTCCTCAGAGCCTCTTCCACTGAAACATCTATAACTTAAACCCATGTAATGCCAGAGATCTGGCCCCTTGTGTCTGGTCATATTAGTTCAAGGATATTTTTCCAGAGGGGTACCCAGAGAGTATCCATCAGAGAGTACTCAGAGAGTAACCTCAAAGAAGTTACTATGAGATTTTCGTTTGCCTCCATTTGCACTCAGCACATCAGTTTTCCTGTAAAAGGAGGATGATTCAAATTGACTATTCTTTCCTCAATTATCCAAAGCCTTGCTTTTTCTGCCTGTCCAGGCCTGTGCCAACTGACAATAACTTTTAGCCTCAGTGAATAGTAAAGAACAGCTTGATTGCAAATAACTTGTAATTATTTCTCAAATACCCTCTTCTTTTTTTCTTTGCCTATTCAGTGTTGTCTGGAAAAATCAGGGACATCAGTTACTCATTCTTTAAAAAGACTAGCATGTGAACAAAGGAGAGAACAAGGCTGGGCATCCAGGAGGACACATTCACTTTGTAATTTTTTTGTAAGTTTTTGGAGACCTTTTCACTGTAGGAAAGGGTAGTAGGCCAGGTAGATGTACAGAGAAGGGAGGGCTATGGAGGAGAAAATCTGGAAGTCAGTCTGCTCTGGAATGAGGCAGTTTGGGCAGGGACTCTCTGCACCATGCTGATACTCCAAAGGTTTTGACACATCTTGGCACCTCTGGGTCTGCCCTTGTCTCAGTGCTGCAGAGCAAAGGACTGGAAGCCCCTGCTGTGCTGGGAGGAGTCTCTGGCAGCAAGGCACCAGTGCCCTAGGCTGCCTTTTGTGAGTGCCAGGAAATTATGGCAACCTTGGCATACACAGAGTGTAAGGGGCTGTGGTGTTGGGGCTGGGAGTTCAGTTCTGTGGCCCAGATACACAGCCCCGAGCTGACCCTGGGAGCAGAATGTCTCCGACCACGGTGCCTGTCAGCTGCAGTGGTTGTACTGCTGGAGTAATGCAGAACTGGATTTAACTGCAGGCCCCGATTCTGCTCTCAGTTGTATTGACGTTTAATTCTGGAGTATCACTCCTAGAGCCACTAGCTCTCCACCACTTTGAATTAGAGCAGAAATCAATCATTTTAAAAGCCAAAAGAAGTCGTAGCCAAAATAAAGGGACCTGAATACTTTTGAGGAAGTCTCCTTAATCATAGCCTTGAGACATACAAGTAGCACGTCAGTATTATTTTATGACGCTGACTTTTAGTCCTTTCATTTTCTGTATAGTTTTGTCCTCTTTAAATGCCCAAATAATTTCAAGTAAGAGCTAATAGATTCAGGAGGGGGAAGAAATATGTCCTGCTTGAAACCATTGTGCTGAAACCACCTACTGCCTGTTTGAATTAATCAGATGGTTCTTTTATTCCTTCCATGTGCTTCCCCTCTTTTAGAGCATCTTTTAGGAAAGGAGGAGGTAGCCTGCAGGGAAGGTCCTTGTGTCCATGAGGACAATGCTATTTTGAGAGCCAGTTTTTTCTTGAGAGGAATATACTCTCTGATGTTACTTCAAACTGTTGAAGATGTTTCAATAATCACTTGTTAAGATGCATCTTTGAATGTATATTTTGTGGCTGTTCACAGTGTAGGAACATTTGCCTTCAAATATTTCTTGGAGAAAAAAAGATGCATGTTCAACACTGCAATAACTATATTTAATTTATTTTTGTTTTCTACTGTTGTTTTCCAATGATAGGGAAGCCCTGTGCAAGTTTTGATATAAACAAATAAATTGAAATAAAACCCTTGTGTAAAAAGCTTTAGAGCCTAACCTGGCAAAAGAGAAATATTGAAAGGTGGCATTAAGGGGTAAAATGGCAGGTGAGGCCCTGTGGCCTGTGAAAAGAGATGAATTAAACTCAGGTCTCCTGAGTGCCACATCTTTTGCACAGTTCAGAGGACTGTGCCTTTTAAAATTCAGTTTCACTAAGAATATTCAACCTTCATCTACAGCGATAATGAAATCTAACCCAATATAAGCACTGGTGCACAAATGCACTTAAGATCCTGTGCAACTCTGAGTAACCCCACTGGCTTTAATGAAANATTCTGTCCCCTATTGGTCACTTTGAATGCAGCCCGCGGGAATCCTGTACTTAAGGGAGTGTTCACAGGACCCCGGGGGGGGGTTGTTCCAGACCTGTTCTGGGGGCAGTCGCTGTCGGAGTCCCTGCCGGGCTCCGGCCATGTGCGGCCAGGGGGAATAAAATCTGAAAACATCTATCAAATATCGTCTCCTTGATTCTTCCACGGGCCAAGGCTGTCTCCCAGGGAAAGGTTGCAGCCACCCCACTGCAACAGTCTTGAACTTGCACATATATGTGTAGGCTCTGTACTACCCTAGAGCTGTATGTTCTCTTTAGGATTATGCAATCTAAATCAGAATCTGTGCATCTGTGATTCAGTATCCAGCACATTCAGGGTTTAATTAAAGAAATTCTATTTCCTTTCACTCCTGGAGGCTCTTTTTGATAGAGGTACCCCCCGAAATAAAGCAAGAATAATTCCTTCTTCATTTAAAGTACATTTTTAAGAATTTTAAAATATTTTAGGCCCCAAATCATTCCTTCATTGAATCTATAGCCTCTTGTAGAAATTGAAAGGGAGGAATTTTCCTATTACATGTGGTTTTATTCTCTTTGTAACAGTGAACGGCACAATTCACTGGATTGGTCTGTGAAATGCAAAAGCTGGAAAATACCCAAAGGACAATATTAAATGACAAAATTAATTTTAATTTTTAGATGTTTTCACTCACTCCTTATACCGTGAGCAAATAATAAACAACAATCTGACAACACATTTTCATATTTCAGTCTCTCCTTAAAGAATTAAAAAAGTACTTCAGAAGGATAATACCAGAAGCATTCTGTATTTCCAAAATTAACTATGAAAAGCATATTATCTGGGCATGTCTGAAAGGTATGCATAACCTTTGCGCTACAAATATCTAATTTCTAAAATGTCATATTCTCCTTCTTCAGTAGGGCTTCCATGAGGCTATTTTAAGCACTGTGCTCCTTGCTTCGAGATGAGAACTGGAGTTACTAGAGCTGCATCTCTTGCTTCCCTTAAAGTTTGTTAGAGCCAGATGATTGCTTAGAAGGAGTGTCCTACTAAACATGGAAGTCCCTGCCCAAGCAGTGGGAACTCTGGGGAGTTCACTTTTGTTTGCAAGGATTGTTGTGCCTCCGGTTTATCAGCTGTGGTAGTTTGGGTGGTTCTGATGCACACAAGGAGGTGCTGGCACAGCATTCCAAGCTCCCGCAGCTGGGGCAGCTCCTGTGGGGACAGAGGACCATGGAGCACGTGCTGAGCATCATCCCCTGAGCACCTCCTATGTGCTCAGACTCCTCACAGGCCTGGTGCTGTCTTGTGGTTGTGTGTGTCTCTAATAGGAGCACTCACAAGAGGTTTGTGGTGCACTTCGAGGCGGATGTTTGAGGGAAGTTGCACCTGGCGGGGAAAGAAACAGTTCTCACTTTCGTTTCTTCCACTTAGCTTTGGATCAGGACCTGTGTGCTCTCATGTACAAGTGGCAGAGTCTCAACACAAGTTACTGGCAACACTTTGAAGGACATAGTAATTCATGTTGGAAAGCACTTAATTACTCGGTGTTTAGAGCAGACAAAACGGCAGTATGCATATCACCAATATGCCAGCGTGGTTTGCTTTTCACAGAAGTTTATGTTCCCAGCAGGCACCAAATGCTTTTTCTGCCTGATAAATGTCAAGTACTTTAAGCAAACTTGCCTGTTCCTCTGTGGAGACTGCCAAATAATTTCCTTTCACTGAGTGTGGGATCTTGCCAGGGCTTCTGCATTCAGGCACATCACATCTATCTAATGTTGGTAACACAGGAACTGCACAAATACTCCGTGCTCCTTTCATTAACCTTGCACAGCTCTGTTTAGCTACAGGATTCCTGTCACTTTTCCCTGTTTTTCTGGGCTGGAGTGGTAGTTCATGATCCATATTCCAATAATAGGTGTGCTGTAGAGTTCAGCCCTTGCCGCAGAGCTGTGTTTCTAGAGTAGAAATCTTTGTTAAATGTAAGTGTCTTGCACCATAGCTTTCTTAAAGATAGTTCAGTTTGCCTCCTGAATGTCCTCCTGAAGCTGAGGGAGTTCCCAGTAGGTGTGAACAGTTCCTCTGTTCCCAGTAACGATAAAAAGCTTTCTTTTTTATTTACTCTATCCATTTGCTAGTGTATTTTCTCTAGGAAGTCTTATAGCAGCAAATGTTCATGCTCTGTGCAGAATATAGGAGGTACCTTTTTACCTTTTAAGGTTTGTAAAATATTTAAACAATTTAGTTTAAAATTTTAGTTTGGAAAGTCCAATTTGTCAAGAAGGGGAAAAGATCTCAGTAACACACCACCTACTGGAAACAGATGGTTTAGTAAAATAAACTACAGCAGAGGAAAAATGCTTTAGATAGCAAACCTTGTCATGTTTGTCTCATACAGCAAGACTGGGTCATTTGACCTTTTTGTTGATAATGTCACCAATATATTCTAGGCTAATGCTACATATCATGCAATGGCAGATGAGGCTCTGTGTGTAATTGTGGTACTTAATTTCAACCCATGCAAAAATACAAGACTAGATGGCAGAATATCAGTCGCTTTTCCTTGACATTTCTCATTTCCTCCTTTGTAATGTAATAACCTGTGGATGTTGTATATGGGAACTCCAGCACCTAAGGACAGGTTTAGACCATGTAGCAGAACCTCTTCAGTTGGATAAAAATTGTGAAAATGGAATGAGGGAAGAAGAAAATACGATTTTTCTAGCAATTTAAAAACACAGTACTTGTGACCACTTTTGTCTATTTTTAGAAAAAATACCAGTTAACATTAGCCTTGAATGACCACAGCACAAGAGCAACTCAGCTTGTTATTATTTTGTCCATCATTAATATCCATCCAGATGAAGACATCAAAGAATGGGGTTGTGGCAGAAAGACAGAGCACATTCCCAGCGTAACACTTGTGGCACAGATGTGAAAGGCAGCACTGGGAACAGGGATCTGAGGAAGCAGAGGAGCAGGAAATGTTCCTTTCTTAGGTATCCATTAGCTATGGCAGCGTGATGCACAGGGAACTGAAGACTGTGAGAAGCCTCTGTATACAAAATACATGATTTTCAAATGCAGCTAAAGTAGAGTTCAGGTAATGTACAACATGTTCACAAGTGATCGGGCAGTTTGTGCCAGTTTCATTGACTGTCTTTGTTTTAATGACAGCAATCTGAATAAGATTGCTTTTGGAAGGGTTGTAAATCAGATTAACAGAGGTTGGAGAGAGGACTGAGATCAAGTTTATCCTACTGGAATATATACAAACATAATATACAAATAAGAGACTAAACAGAAATGTAATCATGATTTAGCTGGAAGCAGGCAATAAAAATCTGCTGGTATTGTCAAATACATTCCAAGTAATATTTTCTGCAAAGCCCAAATGATTCTGATAGCCTACATCTTATTCCCAAAAGTGTAGCCTAATACATTCAAGAAAATTAATTTGGGTTAATTAAAAAGACAAATTTAAAATGCATTAGGATATACCCACATAGTGAAAAACTATCAAGCTACCAAACACTCTTATCTGTGGTAGATTTTGCATGTCCCTAGCCTGCTGCAAAGTGGAACACATTAATTGGAACCATCATGAAAGTATAATATAATTTTTGAATATTTTTTTTTCTTTTAATTCTGGCAAGATTTCTTCTGCTTTTTGCTTTGTTGTACCTCAGTTATGTGTTAAGCTAAAACAAATGCTGCTGACAAAGAGTAGTCTCATTTCTTTGTATACGTACACATTCACAGCTCCTTATTCCCGAACAAAACTTATCATCTGCCTTTACTGCTATGCCTTGTGGGAATTGAACAGAAGTTATTTAGCAGATCAAAGCAAAAGTGTGACAAAGTGATAACACTGTTTGAATCTTCTTCTGATAGTGACCAAATCGTGTTAGTAAGGTGCTTTAATGCAGGTGTCTTTCAGCTCTGAGCCAGCCTCCCCCCAGATTCAAAATGCTGTCTTTGAGCTGGCAGAGCACTGCCTCACTGCTGGCTTTAGGGATATGTTTAAGGCTGTTTCTAAAAGAGGGGTTTCAATTCCGTGAGTGCTGCCTGCCTGGTTTAATGGTCAGACATTTGCTGGCTGTTTGCTGACAGGTCAGCCGAAGGTGTCTGGAAATTTCTCTGAGTGTTGAGTTCAAAGTGGCAGATATGCAGTAGTGAATTAGAAGGAGCAACAAAATCTGGAAAGGCAGGAAAGCTGCCATTCCAACCTGGCCACTAGTTCAGTTTTGTGTGGTTTTTTGTTTGTTTGTTTGAGCTGGAGAACTTACCAATGAGGTATCAATTACCTTCTAGAAATACAAACTAGGTTTAGTGTATGGGATAAATTTTGTTTCTGAACAAGTTTGTTGAGTCTGCTTAGGATAAAAACTGACTTCACTTAAACATTTAATGAGGCATTTTATTAACCCTAACATTTAATGAGATGTTTTATTAGCTCTTTATGCAAAGTGAACAAAATGTAATTTGCATAAGTTTCTTTATTTTTTAATTCATAAAGGATCATTTCCAAGAAACCCTTGACCTCTCATTTAAAATGAATTTCATCACAATGTTTTGAAATACAAGGTTTCTGTAAGTAACCTGTGTGGAAAGGATCCAAATCTGTGAGATGCTTTGTTATTCCTTGACTTCACAGAAATCTCGTTAACAATAGAATAGAGTCAGATAAATCACTAGAATTATCTCAACAGTAGATTTTACTGCTTGAGTATGAGTATTTTCTTTCTCAGTTAGTGCTGACACAGTTGTTGTGCTTCATGCAAGAAGTTACTATAAATAAAAAGGTTTTGATTCATCCCTTGTCTCTGCAGAGTTACATTAGTGCCATTCCAGTATGATTGTCCAGGATCTTAACTGCTCTCTTGGAGCCAAAAGGAGTTCATTTTGATACTTAGTGTCATGTTGTTGGCATCTCTTAGGGTCTTTAAAATCCCACAGTGATATTTGAAAAGCATAATATTTAAAAATGGAAAGTCCCCTGTCCCAAAGATTTTGGGAAAGAACAGATGTCTCGGAGGAAGGGAAGTGCTCACTAGTTACTTAATCCTGGAGTGTCAGAGCATTCTGGGGGAAGTCTAGGAGTGTTTTGAATTGAGTGTTATTTTTATAGTGTTCTATTGATGTAATACCAGAGAAAACCAGCAACAAGATGGTCCCAGGAAATCCATTCCAGAATTATGACACTGTAACAGAGAGCCTATGGTTGATGCAGTGTGTTACAGGCTTCTGATTAGTTCATGTTTTGTTCTCTTTTCAGTGTCAGCCAAACCAAGACCTCACAGTGATGAGTACACAAAGAAGATTCCACCTCCTAAGCCGAAACGAAACCCAAATACTCAGCTAAGCACATCTTTTGATGAAACGTATATCAAAAAGCATGGCCCTATGAAGACAACACTCACTAGGGATGCCTCGCTCTCACAGGTCAGCAGTCCTGCTCCAGACACAGAGGAAGAAGAGCCTGTTTATATTGAAATGGTTGGGAATATTCTCAGAGACTTCAAAAAAGATGAGGATGACCAAAGCGAAGCAGTCTATGAGGAGATGAAGTACCCTATATTTGATGATGTAGGCCAAGATTCAAAATGTCAATGTGAATATGACCATCACACTTGTTCTTCTCAGTGTGCTACTCCCACAGTGCCTGACCTAGATTTCACCAAGTCTTCAGTGCCATCTACTCCCAAGGGCTTGCTTTGTGACATACCCCCACCATTTCCAAACCTGCTTTCTCACAGACCTCCACTGCTGGTGTTCCCACCAGCACCAGTGCAGTGTTCCCCAAATTCTGACGAGTCTCCTCTAACTCCACTAGAGGTCACAAAGCTTCCCGTTTTAGAAAATGTGTCTTACATCAAACAGCAGGCTGGAGCTTCTCCATCTTCACTGCCGCCTCATACACCAGGCCATCAAAAACTGGAGAAAGACCAGACAGTATCTCATGGAACTAGCACCCCTGGGCACACCTCCTCACCTCCTCATCCTTCTACCTTATACAGAACACAGTCTCCACACGGTTATCCTAAAAGTCACTCTGCCTCACCTTCTCCTGTCAGTATGGGTAGGTCTCTTACCCCCTTAAGCCTCAAAAGACCTCCACCTTATGACTCTGTACATTCAGGAAGTCTCTCAAGAAGCTCTCCATCAGTGCCTCATTCTACAGCCAGAAACACATTGCAAGAAGGAGGAAAGATGGTCAGTGTCTCGGTCAGCACCTACGGGTCATCATCTCAGAGCAGTTCCCGTTCTCGGACACCCACCAGTCCTCTGGAGGAACTAACCAGCCTCTTCGCCTCAGGACGAAGTCTCCTGAGGAAGTCCTCCAGTGGCAGAAGATCTAAGGAACCTGCAGAAAGTAAGTCCTTGATGTAATTTTTCCTCATTCTTCTTTGTATAATAGTATCTGCCACTGTACTTTACTAAATCAAATGCTTGAAAAAATTAAAGATCTCAGAAGTCTGAATTCCTTATATAAATTTCTTGTAATGAAAAGAAAAATTATTATTGTTAAAATTGCCCTAGTCTTCATATCGTTATATTTTTAAGGTTTTTCAGTATATATACTGCACTGCAGAAGTACAATTCATGGCTTGGTCTTGCAAAAAGAGTCAGTTTTCACTAATTTTTCCACAGCTGTAAAGGTTCCGTGTGAGTTGGTTTCTTCCCACTGTGTCACATCCTCTCTTTCTTGATGAATGCTAAGACAATCTAAGCAGCTTGTAGCAAAATAGCCAAACAGTAGCTCTTGAGGTTTATTTGCAAAGATCCACTGATTGCCCTTAACTTCACCAGAAATCCTGAAAAATATGATAGCAACCAGAGGTCCCAGCTTAACCTTGGTTAAGCCTTGGGCAAAGGCTAAGGTCGATTATCTTGGAGGTCTTTCCCAACTTAAATGATTCTGTGATTCTATGTAAACCATTACTCTCCTTCCATGAAGTGCCATGGAATATCTCTTTCAGCTGGACTGGGGTGACCGATTGGGAGGTTGTGCTGTGAATTTATCTGAAAACCAACAGGCCCTATAAGGCACATAACCTCCAAACCCATACAGGAAGAAAAGCACAGAAGGAGGCTGTGCAGGAAAACCTTAAGCCAGTATTGACTTGTCATATGCTGTGTCATAAAATCAATGTTCCATATGCATTCAGGCTTACACCATGTACACCATGTACTTCTCAGCTGGTGAAATACGGAAACTCCTTTTGAAATCAACAGGAGTCACATGTGTGAAAGCAGAACCTGGCACCAGTATTTCTGCTGCTGAAATGTTCCTGTTCAGTGGGTGTCCTGCAGTGGAAGGTTGTTCTAACACCTCCTGTCGCAGTGCAAAGCAGACTTGGGATGCTTTCTCCTCCACTTAAGTAAAAGCTGTTTATGAGTTTGAATTCTTGACACCTGCCTAATGAAAAAGCTGTCTTTGGAGAGCAGCTGATCTCGTGTTTGTGTAGGTACTGTATTATGGATATTGACAGCTCTAACATATTCAATATGGTATGATAAATAAACTGCTCTGTTTTATCCCTGATAAAAGAGAGGGTTCTGGTTTCCAGGCTACTGTATCACTACGGAAGGGAAGTGAATTCCACACTGCCTTTCTGTCTGTGTTTGTGCCACTCTGTTATGTCACTAACTGCAGTGGGGTCGCAGCACTTTGGGTCATGCTCAGGGTGCTCAGCAGGACGCTCCCTCTGGGTTTCCATGGGCAAAGTTGTCTGCCTCACACCCCAGCAGCTGAGTGAGGACATGCCTGTGTGTAAGAATGGAGAAGCTTGGTGGCAATCAGTTGGGTTGGCCTAAAACACATTCCTCCTGACTCATGGACTCCACTTCTCCAGCCTTGGTATTATTGTTATTTATCTTTGTGCACATCAGGAATAACGACTCTGCAATCAGAAGGTGCAGGTGAGAATAGCTAGCAAGATACTGAGAATAATAGTTGGTGCAGCAGTTGGCTTAATTTGCCTTTAGTTTTCATGGCTTGCAGTCATTAATCCTGCTTTATGGAAGTCTCAGCTCCATGATTCAGTAGGGTTTCATTAATTGATTGCAGTAGTAAAAATACAGTAACACAGGATTTGTGTGTTGGATGAAAGCAAGTTTGTATCTAAAAGGCAAGATGATTCCTGTAATTGGGAACAATTACGAGGGATGTGATATGACATTTATAAATAATTTCACTGAAATGCTGGGGAGATTTTGGCAGGTAATACTGAACATTATTAAACATGCTTCTCATTCAGAAGTGAGCAGAAATTCACTGTAAACTCCATGCTACACCAGATCTATGCAGTGAGGTTTGTATGCTCATCAGTGTAAGCAAGTTTGGAACCTGGAGACATTCCTGCCGTGACTATTGCAAGTCCTGGGAAATTTCAGCATATCTGTGCTGTTCTCTCATACCTATCTCCGGAATATGTTTTCTATATTCTACTTGACTGAAACTGAATGCAAAACTTTCAAAGGGCTTTTCACTGAAAAATTTAAACTAAATCTTGCCTTGCAGATCTGTACCAAGAACAGCTTTGCTGGCCTCTCAAGGAGCGTTCTCTTTATTCCTTAGGAAGTAGAAATGTGCTCCTTATTGGCCACAAATGGTAAGAACAAGAGAGATATGAAATTGAAATTGTGTTCATTTACTTTAAGAAAAACACATTCGTGTTATAAATAGACACCAGTGGTGAAAAGACTCTGGAGTGCAGCTGTGTTGAGTAAATGAACAGACTGCCCATCTAATCCGATTGTAATTTGTCTGGTATTTACAGTATGACTTAATCCTGTGGGATTACTGCCCTGAGCAAGAATCAGGTTTGTGTTCAGATATTGCAGAGGTAGAAGACACTCTAAGATATACAGAAAACACATACAGGTCTGGCATTTTATGTCTTGAAATTCTATATTGAAATGATCCACCATAAAGAATCTAAAATGGGAGATTTGAACATGGCATTTGACCAGACTGCCACATTTACATGTCATGATTTACATGGTGATAGACAGGGGAGGCTGGGCTACTCATCTGATTTGTTAAAGAAACCGTGCTCCTGCAAATCACTCTGGAAGCCTAAGGCACTCACACCATTCTGGTTTGTTTGTTTGAAGCAGTGGGAGAGCAAACAGAGAGTGGGGCTAACTGGGACTGCCCCCTCAGGGGGATTTGTTCTCAGCATACAGAAAGGTTTCCAGAATCTAGAGGATAATAAACACCAAAAAAAGTAGGTTTATGACTCTTACAAAGTCATGCTAGGAAATTAAGAATATTTTCTCCTAAAATATAAAATTATTCAGACCACATCTCAGTCAACTTTCTCATCGAACCTTCCAAGACTCTGCTCCCTGTGACTTGTCCAAAGTTCTCACTACCATATGCTAGTATAAAAAAAAAACACAATACTAAATTTTATGTTCAGCTGTGTCTGTTTGGAAAATATTTCAGCAATTACAGAGATAATTGTCTCATCTTTATGGTTACTGCAACTCACTTTGTGGAAATTTGGCATCTAAGTCCAAACTCCAAATGTATTTTCTGGCTTTTAATTTATGTCATTTTTGAGTGAGTTTTTTTGGGGTATTTTTTGGGGGTGTTTTTTGGGTGGGGGGAGGGTTGAGGAGGAGGTGGGACTACACAAAAACAATTTCCATTCAAAAGCTTTAGTATACAAGTAAAGCTGGCCTTTTAGCTTTTCTGTATTATTTTCTTCACTTTTCTGCCATCTTCCCATTTTTATCCCCCTCCTTTTTATTTCTTTAGAGGTCATCTGCATTATTGAGAAATTGGGATAAATCAGTGATACTGGGGAGTCTGTCACCTCAGGGCCATGTTTTCTGAGGATATGAGCTTCAGTTGAAGCTCCAGACATTACTGAACACACTCAGCATCCACTGACTGCAGCTGTGATGTGCAAACCTGGATTTTAAGCAGCTCACTTATTGTCCTGTTTTCTAAAAACCCTCTTGTATGCTGCTAACATCTTAAATGTGCATTACAGCACAACTATGAAAGTGGGGAGAAAAGAACGAAGAAAAGTAAATTGTATGGCCAAATCAGAAATGAAAAAAAGTTGGCGGAACATTATAGAAAAAAATGCAAAAAGATGGAGACAATCTTACAGAAAACTGAAGAAAGGTAGAACATGAAGAATGTGAAAGAGCAGAAAAGATAGATATTACTGATTGCCACTCACTGTTCCTTAATCTTTCCTGCTTTTGTGTGGGATAATACAGCAGTGTGCCCTGACACTTGGCAGACCCCTGTGAAATACAGTGTCAGTCCTCAGAGGTTAGAGTGAAACTATTTAAAGGGTACCAACACTGCCAGGTGTCCCTGGGCTGCTTCTCGGTGCCCTTTTCTGATGCAGCTGGAAGGTGTTTAAGTATGGCCACTCAACCCAGCTGTGTGGAACCACACAGTCCCTTTGTTGTCACTGTGCACACTGAGTGTCTGTGTTACCCATGTCCTTCAGTAAAGAGGGATTTATGGAGGGAGAGGAAAGAAATGGCCTTAGATTTTCTGGAGCTGTGCTTGCTGCTTTTGTCATTTCTGCACCACAGAAACACTCTGTACTCCATGAGAAACTAGCACTGGAGTCATGTGCCTGAAGGCATCCCCGCATCCTGCAGAGCAGAGCAGAGGCTGCTGTGCATCTGCACTGCACTGGCTTTCAGGCTGTGTGTGGCTCCAAGGCTTTCTTTGTGAGATGGTCCTGTAAATCCTTGTCAGGACCAGCCTTTCTTTCTGTGTATCGATTGTTTCCATTTGTTAAGGCTTCCGTTGCCTCACAGTTTCCTGGGACCTTCATGCTGGTTTCGAGCGATTATTGCAGACATTCACCCTAACGAGGTGCACAAGACAGCAGTGACCTCAGCTGTGTGCCCTGACTCCGGATGAGCACAAGGTGTGAGATCAAAACAAGCAATGCACGGCAGCTCAGGGGTTTTTTCCCTAAGCTGCTCTGCAGGGCTTCAGAGCTGCTTTGGCTTTTGCGTACACACAGTTTTACTCTTCAGCTTCTAGTCACATATAGGGAGGAAATTCGTGTGTGCTACTTTGAAAAATCTGTTATAGTGATTGAAAATTGGGATAATTATTAACATTTCCTGTTCCTGGCTGGTACCCACTGAATTAAGAATCTAAACATATCGAATAGTGTGAGGAGAGAAGCTGAACTGTCTCAATTAAAAAAGAGCTCAGGCTGATTTCAGGCAGTTGATAATTACAGTAGAAATATGTTTCTCTCTCTCTCTCTCTCTTTTTTTTTTTTTTTTTTTTTTTTTTTTTTTTTTTTT
>VYZQ01059158.1:47259-66316 GCA_013400655.1 Mystacornis crossleyi | reverse complement strand
TTTTTTTTTTTTTTAATGTTGCTGCTGCTTTCCAGGAAGCTAGAAATCCCAGAGAAGTATATTGGATGTCCCATCCCTGGCAGTGTGCAAGGCTAGATTGGATGGGGCCCTGAGCAACCTGATCTAGTGAATGACATCCCTGCCCATGGCAGGGAGATTGAAACTAGATGATATTTAAGGTCCCTTCTAACCTAGGGCATTCTATGTTCCTCAGTCAGCTTTGGGTTTCTTGTTAGATAGAACAGTGTGATGGAGAACAGAGTTTGGGAGATGCATCAAGTGAAAATTCACCCCATGTGGGCCCATTTAACCTCTATCTTCATGCATTAAGTCCAGAATGAGGGACATAGGGCAGGATCTCAGTTTATGTATTTCTAACAGAGTTAGGATGAGAAATACTGGCCTAAGGAGGGTGGGATTGGGATGGCATTGTGTGCATACCTTCTCGTTTGTATACCTGCTCAGCCTCTGGTGTTCTGAAGAGGAAAAGCTTGCCTGCAAAATGAGGCTGGCCATAAAAACCATTATAGATATTTCATTACATCCATTTCTCAACTTCTGCACAGCTGAGTCAGCATTAGAGACTAAAATATGAATGCCTACCTCATTTCTGACCTCTAGGTTAATTTTTTTTCCATACTTTTATCTAAAGGGTTGTCAACCTAATTCTCTGTCCCTTTTCTGCATTGTAGCAATTGATTCTATGCAGTAAGAATGTTATATTCAGTTTAATGAGACAGCAACAGCTTTTCAGAAGTAATACTGCATAACTGAAGTTATTCCTGAACCTTTGAGCCAGAGGTGTACTGACTTCTCCATCACTGGAGAAGCATCCATTTCCCTAATAGTAAGGTTTTGTAACCTGATGAGCCATGATATGTGTGGGATTAAATGAGGTGATCAAAACAGTCACATCTCATTTGACAGTCCTGAAAGTAGGTCTGGAAGCAAACACTTAGTGGGAGCAGGGGAAAGTGCCAGAGGAACAGGTAAAGAGAACATGAGCTTTGAAGAGAATGACACTCGTCCACCCCTGGAAGGATATGATCTTACCACAGTTAATTCCATTTAGTTAAACCCCAAGAGGGCTGTTACTACATCTATTCTGATCTACCAAGATACCAGCAAGCGAAGGAGTTGCAGCATCAGAAATACTTTCTTCAGGTGCTCACTTGTGAGCGCATATTTGGGGCAAGAGCTGTGGACACCTGCACCCACAAAGGTCCCGGTCTGCCCGGCCTGCCATGGTCACTTGGGCCTCTACAGCTCTGTCCTTCGCTAAGGGACAAGTTTGTTGGGGGCTGTGCCATGTTGGGGGACAGCACTGAAAGTGCCTGAAAGTGTATGCATGGGGGTGACCACACACGGTCAGCATCATTCAGGAGCCACATTTCTGGGAAAAAACAAGATTCACTTTGCAGTTCAGGGGTCTATAGTGCTCCTTCAGCCACGCCTGCTGTTGTCCTTCCTTAGTAGTCCTTAGATCCCTAGCAAAGGAAGGTGTGCACTGGAATAAGTATTTTGGGCTGGATCAGCTAATCTGGCCTGCTGGAGGCTCTTGTTAAAGCTAACATGTGTTCCCCAATTAGCAATCACAGACAATAACTGGAAAGAAAAATCATAATATGTCAGTAAAGTCTTTCAGCTAAGCCCATAAAAGGCAGGAAAACAACATTTCACCTTGGCTTGTTTACTCTAAGGGGGAAGGAGTGAGGTGCAAAGCAAAGGGACAAAGGGGAAATGTGTGGAAGGACCCACGGCAGCCCTCCAGGACCTTGCACATCCCTGCATGATAATTCCATGCCACAGCTCCACCATCACTGCCCCATTTTGCTTTGCACTCCAGAAATTCCATTCTTTCTTGGCATCAGGGGTAATGTCAGGTTTAAGAACTTGTTTCCAATGGGTAAATCAATGGACACCTGTTCCTTGATTGAAATGCGTGCTATGTGTTTGTTGTCTTGCTCCTTTCACAAAAGAAGTGAGTATGGCCATTTTAAGGGCATTTAGTCGTTCAAGTCACTGATGGTGGCATGTTCCTCCATATTCAGGATGAAAGAATGTCTTTGTTAGATGCAGTTATTAAAAAAGAAAACAAGCATTTTGAGATGATATGCAATACTTTTGCTAATTGGTACCGTGCATTGTCTCCTCTTCTAATTCAGCAATTTAGGCTCATCAGGAAATCAGGCCCTCCTGGGATTCTGAGGGTATGCAGAAGCATTCAAGAAGACATAATTTGATAAATAATTGCTCAGGTTTTTCTGGAAACAGCTGCTGTCTCTGATTGATGTATACAGATTTATTTATTCTTTCTGTTTATATTACTTGACTGCTTGATAAAATTTCTTTTTCTGAAGAAGAAATAAACTTGTAAGGGGTAAAAAGAAAAAGAGATAAAGCTATTCTCTCTCTGTTATATTTCAAGTAAAAGATGGTTTCAGGTAAAGAAATGAAAAAGACATATTCTCTTTAGGTTCAATGTACAGTACAGATGTTTGAAAGTTNACTGATGGTGGCATGTTCCTCCATATTCAGGATGAAAGAATGTCTTTGTTAGATGCAGTTATTAAAAAAGAAAACAAGCATTTTGAGATGATATGCAATACTTTTGCTAATTGGTACCGTGCATTGTCTCCTCTTCTAATTCAGCAATTTAGGCTCATCAGGAAATCAGGCCCTCCTGGGATTCTGAGGGTATGCAGAAGCATTCAAGAAGACATAATTTGATAAATAATTGCTCAGGTTTTTCTGGAAACAGCTGCTGTCTCTGATTGATGTATACAGATTTATTTATTCTTTCTGTTTATATTACTTGACTGCTTGATAAAATTTCTTTTTCTGAAGAAGAAATAAACTTGTAAGGGGTAAAAAGAAAAAGAGATAAAGCTATTCTCTCTCTGTTATATTTCAAGTAAAAGATGGTTTCAGGTAAAGAAATGAAAAAGACATATTCTCTTTAGGTTCAATGTACAGTAAGATGTCAGATGTTTGAAAGTTGTTAAAAATAGAGGGTGAAAAATGCCTTAAATTTACTTACTGGCACCCACTTCAGTGTGTTGTAAATAAGCAAAGGAACATGTGCTGAACTTAAGGATGTGGATAATGATAAAAGGTTCTCAGTTTTAAGTGCCATTGATTTTCCCCACTCCCCTGAACAGAGCTTTCTAAGCTAGAGAAATATCTTGACCTTTAAACCAAATCCTCAGCATTTATAAATCACCGCTTTTTATTTGAAATCAGGAGAGGTACTCCAGTTTATACCATCTGTGTCTCTGGCTTCAAGAAAATAAATGTGTCCTTTGTGACTAGAACAGCTTGTATTCAAAATGGTGCAGTGATAGAGCAGGACGCTGAATTGGAGAGTTTATTGCCTTTCTGTTTCAAGCAGGACCACACAATTTATGACCAATTTACGGGTGCTCAATCTTAATGGCAAGAAATGCTTAATCTAATGATATTTTCCAGAAGCATGTATTGGCTTCAACAAAACTGCTTAATACATTTTCTTAAAATTTCCCACTGGTTTTTTTCGGGGGATGTGGTGTCAGTGTGGGGTATCAGGTCCTACTATGAAAGAACTAAGGAAAAAAAGAAAGGAGGATAGGAATGGAACTACTTTGATTTAATAGAATGGTGCAGGGTTATTTATGCAGCCTCCACTCGGGAAGTTGGCACAGACACATCGGATGAAGCTGGCTGGGCTGGCAGTGCCAGTGGCTTGAGAGGACAAGCTGCTAGCTCTTGCAGAACTTCTCTTTATAACCAAACACTGGACCTGGAAATGCATCTTTTTCTGAATTAAGAGTCAGGTTTTCTTTGCTTTAGGATTCTAGTAAATTTTTGTTTATTAAGTCCTAAAAGTAAAACTAGAGATTGTTAGTAGGAAGGTCTGTGTTTATTGCTAAGAACAGTGTTCATAAAGCATTTTCAACCCCATTTGACATCTTCCACAGGCAAGTGTATAGAGATAGTATTTAAGTCTCTTTGCTTAAACCAAATCACAGAGCAGGCCATCCCGGTGTTGGTTAGGAAAAGTAATCAAAACCACCCAGGTCACACCACTGCCACCACCAAGGAGTGTGCTATTTAGGATGGTGAAATACTGCACAGGTTTCAAACAGAACAGACCATAACAGTTTCCTCAAAATTAATCATGAGAGAAAAAAGCAGTTTTGCAAACAAAACTTGTATTTTTTTTCTTCAGTAACTGGAATATCTACATCATAACTAGAAGAGCTGCTTGGGGTCACTGTTAAATTAAATACTTTTGCACGCCAGCTTATGATCTGAAAACCTATTCAGTGATTTCTTGAGCTGCTGTTACTTCATCTTTACAAGGCAAAAAGTTTAAATACATGCTTTATCTGTTCTTACAGTGACACAGCTCTAGAACTTCTGTGATTTAAGAGAAGATGGTGGAAACTTTGTGGGTTTATTCCCTCAGTTCCAAAAACATCCAGTATTTCTGACTGCTTTTTCTCTTCTTTATATTTCTTAAAATGCTTTTACCTTACTGATCTGTGGAACAAACACTGGCAATATCTTGGGCTAAGTGGTTTACATATATATTTTTAAAGAACACACTTTTTTGGCACGACTCATTTGATTACTGTCTGAGCAAGCTCCTTTTTTAAACCCCATCATTAGAGACCCAATCCAAATGTCCCTGAAGATATAGATAAGATATACTTTAGGGGATCCAATTATAAATTACTACAAGACAATCCTCTCCTTGTATTAGGCTGCTATTCCTTGCAAAATCACTCTGTACTTTGGTTTCTAGAATGTTGCAGTGAATAATGTAAACACTGAGTAGTGAATGAATGCATGATATGGTGCACATTTTTGTCAGTGTATTATCTAATCTACCCATAGAATCACCGAGATTGAAAAAGATCTTCAGGATGGGGTTCAACCTTTGACCAAACACCACCTTGCCAACCGAAACATAGGCTGTCATTTCCTGAACCCTTCCAGGGATGGTGACTCCATCACTGCTCTGGGCAGTCTGTTCCAATACTTGACAACTCTCTCAGTGAAGAAGTTCTTCCTGATGTCCAACCTGAAGTTCCCCTGGTGTAGTTTGAGGCCATTTCCTCATTTGCTTTCACTAGTTGCGTGGGAGAAGAGATAATATTCTGATAAAGAGTCTTAGGTTCTTAATGGAGGAAAGGTAGCTCTGCCTCCCCTGAAATTTTCTCTGAATCTTCCAAGACTCTTATCAGTAACAAGATAAATCAAAGTGTTAGAAATAGTTTTATTTAGGTTATACACATAAATTATTCAAATATCAAACTATGAAATTGCTGGGGTGTACAAACATGCGAGGTATAGATAAGGTGAAAAGTACGGGAACATTGAGGAAATAATTGTGAGGATAATCATGCATATTAAAAAATCAGGTTCCTTTACATTCAATTTGATGTGAAGGTTCACATTCCTTTCACTCCTCTGAACAGAATTATCCATCCCTAATAATTATTTTATTGTTAAAACAGTAACATGCAATTAGCACTTTATCTGGCATTTAAGAATGAGTAAGGAGAACCATTGTTCTTGTAACTACTCAGCTGAAAGAGAGAAGCTGTGTGTTTAATTTTGCTGAAGATGGCAATTACTTTATTTTTGTGTGTGAATTTGAATTCATGATTCAAAAAGTACCTTCTTCCAGGAAATCTGTAGCTAATTTACTGCTCCAACAATGTTTATGTAATTTGTATGTAGTTTTTATGTGCTGTAACACAGACAGAGAGCCTTGTGCCAGCTGCAGTAGCTGCTCTGCCCACTTGTGAAGGCAATAATAGTAAGGCCTTGCAAGCACAGACATCAGCCAGAGCTGTTACAAGACCATCTGCAATTCTACTTATTTCCTCAATATCGGAAGTCTGTGCTGGCATGGCTTCACAGTTGCTTTTCTAGCAAGAATAAAACCAGTTCACAAAGCAAAATGTCTAATTAGAAATAGGGGAGGGCCTAAAATAATTAACTCTGTTAAAGTGCATAGAAAGCCAGAATGACATAAAGGTTTAGTCCTGTAACAGGGAGGAATCTTAAGCATTTACTTGCAGAGTAAAAATTGCCTGGGATCCTGACCCCGCTGGGCTTGGCACAGAGCTTGCACGGCAATGTTAGTGTGCTTGTGCCTGGCTCTGTAAAACAGCAGAATTCAGATGTAGCCAGAGTTCAGGAACTGTCAGGATTCCCTTTTACAGGTAACATGCTGCATGAAAGGAGAGCTGTGCAATTGGCATGTGTGTTCTAATAATGAAAGGAAATTTTTTTAATTCCTTAATGAAGCCAATAAAGAGAAATGCATTAATAAAAATGTTTTTCATAAAGCTAGTTATTCCATAGACAAAATAGCCTGGAAAGAATTCATTTTCACTTCAGCTTTGAAATTGATATTTTTACGTGCACATATGAAAGGGAGGATTTCTGTCCCCAGTTTCCACAATCCATATTCTTCACTATAGCTTCATTTTCTAACTAACATTTACTGCTGAATCTGGATAAAAACATAAACTTTAGAAGAAATTTAAGTGTTCAGACAATGGAAAAACCTTACGTTCAAACTCCTAAAATAGTTCAAAGGCTGTTTTTCAGCAGAAAACTTGACAAAAGAGTGTTGACAAGTTTAATATGGTCATGACTTCTGTGAAAGATTGATGTTTTTGAAGTCAAGCTTTGAAGCATAAGGTCATGAACTTTCTACAAAAACATTTTTCTTGAAATGTCTCTATACTTCAGCTCTTTTGGCTCACTCTTGCCTTCTGATCTCTTGCCATACTGTGCTAGGATGTGTGCAGGACCCATCAAACCAAGGTGTCCTCATCCAAAGATCAAGAGTGTATTTTAAGAACCTGAATAACAGAGTGTGAGGTGAAATGAACAGGGCTGAGAAGCAAAACCTTTAAGTGAGAGTAGGTACCATCCCTTCAAATCAAATGCCAGGTAACAGTTGGGCCACCTTTTACAGCCAGTGATTTCCACAGTTTCATTACAGGTTTCATTAACAGTGTTTTCTTTGATCATTATGGAGTTTAGGGTGGGCTTGGCAGTCTGTGCTTGTGTGTAATGAGTGTTGCTAAGTAGTCCAAGGCTAATGGCAGTGAAACCAAAGTTTCACAAGCCTGGCACATTCAGACTTTTCAAACTAGGCTTCTTCCTTCTCCTGCTTAAATCTTGTTTGCTGCAAACACTCGTAGACCTTGTTCATACCCTCCTATGGGTATGAAATAAATGTGCACACATTTAGTTTTTTGATTGAAAGTACAGCCTGGATTATCAGCAGATCTGGGTGCACAAACTATGTCAGAGAAATGTTTGCAGCTCCCCATGATCAGCTATTCCATACAATCATAGAAGTCAGCATGGCTGGCTAGCCCCAGCTAATAACTGCTGGAAGGAAAACCCTTGCTCTGTTGAAGTCAATAACAGAATTCCCTTTGACTTGCTGTAATTAGGGTTTTGCCCAAAAAGGCACCAGAGGATACAGGCTTCTGTTGATGTTTTTCTAAGTGTAAGTCACAAATTTTCAGCATTCCAAGCTCTGAAAGGAAAATGATAAAAAAGGAAAAATGTAGTGAATGTTAGAGAATAAAGTGTTCTGCTTAATTATGTAATTGTGACTAGTCTGAATTAAGTAGAAAACTTGTTAATAGAGTGCCAAGAATGCTGTTGGATGTAATGTTGAGAGTCTCAGGACACTCCTTTTATTTGCTTTAGTAGTACATCTGTACAGTGCATATCTCCCAGATGTGGCCTCTTCAGTCAGATTATGGGGCTGTGACATGATTTGCAGCAGAACAGGCACACTTAAAAGATCAAGCACAGAGTAAATAATTAAGAAATAATGATGGCCCTGTTGGAAACAGCTGATTGTCATCACTTCTGTAATACATGCCAAAATATGGTCATCTTGGATCAATCACAGAATCATAGAATTAAGGTTGGAACAGACCTCTGAGATCATTCGTTACAACTGTCAGCCCAGCACCACCACCATGTTCACCACTAAACCATGTCCTCAAGTGCCATCCCCACACATTTTTTGAACACTTCCAGGTATAGAAAATGTCTTTCCTTATTTATTAGTAAAAACAGGTTTTCCTTTATTTCAATCAATATACAAGAGGTTTTTTCCTCTTACCATAGGACATCAAGCAATGTTGAATATGTCTTTCAATGGTGAATTTTTAAAAATTCACCTTTTAAGGGACTAAAGCTGCCAGGTGAAGTTTATTGAAACTTAAAGAATTCTATTCTATTTTTTCAACCAGATCATAGCTTTCATCATTTTCATTGAATATTTTTGTTCTAAAACCTTGGTTGATAAATCTGTGCTATAAATATTTTGGAATAAATCTATCACTTCTTTTATTAGTCTTCAGTTAGTTGTATTGTGGCATTTTCTTTTCCTGTCTTGTTTTCCTAACCAGGATTGTACACTTTGCAGGTTTGGGACAGCCACAGAAAATCAACTAAATGCATTTTCCTCAGTAATCCCTCTTCTCCTCCCTTTGCTGTCTTTAGCAGGCAGTGTGATCTCCCCTGGATTTCAACATATAAAACATAAAAAGCCCTACACTGCTCACAAAAACATGTACTCCATGAACACCAAGAAGCAGTTCAGCCATTTCTTCCTAAACGTTTGATGGTTTGTGAGACTTTTTCAGGGTTTCTATTGATTTTGCATGGAACTAGGCCAGAGCTGCTTTTAATTGAACAAGCTGGCTGCTGCAACTCTCACTTAACTGCAAAAAAGGGGTATTAAAAATTGATATGCAAAGCAAACTTCTGCTTAATTAGCAAGCGGATGAAGTCGGAATAGACAAACCACTACAGTTAATAAAGATGAGGATATGGGTTTCACTGACAGTATAATGTACTTTTTTTTTTTTTAAATGGCTGAAACACTGAACATCATCTCTGTTTCTTGCATGTGGTATTAAAAGCTGGTTATTTTTCTTTGGGAGAGGTTGGGATAAATTTACAGCTGTGCAGATCAGACAAAGCACCACACATCAGGAAGTCCATTAAAAGGAGGCTCTAATTCTTAAATGTGTAATAAAGGTAAATAAAAAGCCCTGGGGTGCAGAAAGAAGAAACTCTGGAATTCTCTGAAAGGCTTGGTATTGCTCTACATGCAGTTCCTGGGGAAGTGGTCAGTCAGATGGACACAGGCTGCCGTGGTGCCAGCAGTGGCACGAGGGACACTGGTGGAGCTGTGCCTGGGGCACGTCCCAGGGAGATCTGACCATCATACACACGTGCTGGCTGCAGTCGAATCCTGCATCTGCACCCCTCCAGGTGTGCCCTTGGGGTGCTCTGTGCTCCTGCTCCCTCAGCCAGGGCCATGCCCGACTTGCAGCTGGGTGAGGTGGGGTCTGATACGTCGAGGCTGGAGGAGATCGGGAGCTCTGGCTCACATCTAAACTCCATCCCAAACGACTTTGCTTTGAACCTGAATGGGAATGCTGAATTTTAGACCATTTGCTTCCCCCAGTATGTGAGTTTTGCCTAGAGTGATATTTATTTAGGTTTATAAGAAACACAATGAAAAAAAGGAATAAATCAATAATGTATGGATGAGCATATAGATTTCAGCTCACAGCTGAGAGAGATGGCAGAGAGAAATCCTCATTTTAAGTTCCTTAAGACAATTGCTTTTCTTTCTTTCCCCAGAACCCCAAGCAGTAATAAAGGTTCTGCCATTTATCACTTAGCATTGCACTAAGAAGCCACCTGAACCTGAAATTAATTTGTGTTTAAGAGCAGAGTGGCGGACTGGCTGCAGAGTTATACTCATTTGAATGATAGCTTTTTAGGTAAGATGTTTCTGTAGCTGTAATTTCAGTTTTCTTAGGTCCAAGTTACAACAGACTCAGTTTGTTTCTCACTTCCTTCAGCATTTCCAGGTTTTCTAGGGCCACAGCTCACGCGCCAGCCTCACCTAGTGCACAGCTATTAGGGGACCTTTCCTAGAGGGAAGATTGTACATGCCAATTATTTGTAAAGCATGTACTTTATAAGAGATTTTAACCATCTTATAATTTAAATGGAAAAGTCTGAGATTCAGATGAAATAAATAAGAAAAATGGGTATCTTTAAATATTGAAATACAATGACAGCTGGAAGTGCTTGAAACATTTGAGTGCCTTTATGGCAGTTTAACCAACTGTGTCCATAAATATTTAAAGCAGGGAATTATTTCTCGAAATTTACATTTTTATATACCATTTTGGGGGAAGAAATATTGAACAATAAAGATGCTTTCCATAATAATTTCAGCTTTTCAAAAAGCAGCACTTAACAGCAAAAACATTTTCTGGTGGCCACTGTATGATTCAGTGAGCTCCCAGCATAATTTCTTAACTCCAAATTAAGGTTTTTAACAGCACAAGATAACCTAGATCCAACCCATGTTTCTGCACTTCCCAAATAAACAAAATAAAAAAGAGCTGTGCAGCAGCTACTGTTACCTTTCAGCTGTGTGTCTCTATACATAAATATATCTGACTGATAAGAGTTTCTGTTTTCAGTATGGGATCAATAGGGGTAAAGTGGCCATTTATATCCTGCTGTAGCTTTTATAAAGGGTTACTCTGTGTAAAATATCCTGGTTTGCTTTTCAGTGGATGACAAGATCCCTGATCCCCACCCCACAGGTAACCACAGCCAGCAGCTACAGGCTTGTTCTGCTCTCTGCCAATGCCTTGTGCCAGGCTGTAGGAGCCAAAACGTGGAGCAAGGAATGTGCTCTTATGAGACACAATAATTTGTGCCACTGAGCTTGCTCTGTGGAGCTACATTTGAAGCATGGAGTAGCTGACAAGATACAAACATCCAAGTGGCTGGGACAGTCAACAAATGTGCCAGTGATGGGCTGAGACCTGGCGGGGGAGCATTCTGCATTTCTGGAGCTGTCCTGGGCACATTGGAACTGAAGTGCTCTTTCAGTCAACCAAGAAGTAGCAGAGTGATTTTTAATTTTTTTTTCAAATTGAGCTTGAGTATGATTCCCGTTTTCATTTATTAAAGAAGCTGATTTTATTTGAAGATCCTCCCAAAATACTCGACTAAAAGTGAGGCAATGATTTTATTTTTCGTTTTTTCTGTATTCACAAGTGAGCTGGAAAGTAATATTACAGAAAACTACATAAAACACTAATGTTGTTTTCTGTCTGTGTATCAGTGTTACTGATAGTGATCACCAAATAATAATGATTCAGGCTCTGTGATGGGTTACATGACATTATAATCTGATTCAATCTACTTTTCATTTTTAGGATATATTACTTTTCAGATAAACTGTGAACTGAAAATCCCCAAGAAAGGATAGTGGAATGTAAATTTACAAAGTCTAGACAGCAGCTGAAAACTGATTTTCTACACCTTATAAAGAACTAGACTATAAACCAAATCTTTATTTAGTCTGAATATTTCCACAGTTTCCAGCTGGTTGCAGAGAACTGCTGTGCTTTGATTCAGCTGACAATAAAACTGAGTATGAACAAATCATTTTTATCATGCAACAAGTACAAATGCTCCTCTGTTAAGTAAACTGAAGTAGATAAATCCTTAGCTCCACACTCAGCCAGAGCATTTTCACTGTGACAAGGGCTGACTGCATGTGTGTGAAATTTCAAGGGATGGTGTTCAAGTCGTGTCAATGAGGCACACACAGAGAAGGTTTTTCTGACCTTCTCTTACCTTTTACTAAGGTAATCACAGCATTTCCAGGAGCAGCTGGATGACATAGTAAATTAACTCTACTGAATGATGCATTAATTTGGTAGGGCACTTGCAGGGCTCAATTCTGACTTTTTGAAAACACATTCTGGTCTTTTGGCTTTCACTTCATTTTACTGTGAAGAATAAACTGCAACCTAGACGCCATCCCGTACTAGTGGGAAAAAGGACTGTGTGCATTTCCAAAGAATTTTGAAACTTTTTTTGTATCTTTTCCCAGATAAGTAGTATCTTAAAGAAGTGAATGTTACTGGTGTGAAGAAAAAAATCACATACGATTGCATGCATCTGTTATGTGAAAAAGTACATCAATATTTTTGATAGCTCGATGCTGTCAACTGAAACAGTTCAAATCCTGGTGATAATTTGGGCTCTCCCTCTCTTCGCACAGCTCTTTGTATTAGCAGGTCTCTCTGTGCAGTCACTGACAGATCTGTGTCTCAGACATCTCGTAGCAAAGGCCCCTGAAAGGCAGATGTCATGTTATATTGACACAGACTGTTATTCAGCCTTGTACCCTGCTGGGGTTTCCAGCTAGGGAAAACAAACACTTTGGATTTTCATTGCAGTGACTTTTTTGCATACACTAAAGTAGGTAAGTGACCTAGAAGTTCATGGAAGAGGTTTGAGTTTTGAAGGTCTTTGTCACATAAAATGTCACTGAATCCTATTTACAACTTCCAGCCTGGGGTTGTTTGATCATTTTCTCATGGAGTGTTACTACTTGAAGGCCGTGGTAGGATATCCTTAACATTAAATTTTACTATTAACCAACAGTAATTAATGACATAAAATAATGGTGACATCTTGCACTGCATATCCAGTTAGATATTTTTACATATTTTCTGCATGAGGTTTCATTGAGGAAACCCCAGGCTGATGGTGTTGTTACTCATTAAGTTCATCTGCAGACTGGAATGTCAAAGAACCCAAAACAGTGTGAGATTTTGTCACTGTTGTGCATAGGTGGGGTCTCTGCCTACCGCAGATGTCTGACAGTGCATCTTCCACTGTTTGCTGTACCAACGGTGACAGTCTGTGGGCTACTGAGCCACAGGCAAATCCAAGTGATTTGAATGTGGTTCTTTTTCTGGGACGGTATCATCTGAGTGGTGAGCCCTGTTGAACAGTCCCAGTTCCTGGCCGTGGGGATAACTGAGAGAGGAAGTGGCCGCTCAGACTGTCAGTCCTGCTCAGCCAGGTCCCTGCCGTTCAGCAGGGTCCCTTAGGGAGCTGCTGGCATCTCCTGCCTCTGAATGGCTCCTGGCGTTTTCTCTGTGCTTGGCTCCCTCAAACCTTCTAAAGTCCCTTGTAGCCACTAAAAGTTTTTGAGATAGAGCTCAAGGGAAGATTGTTATCTCTATCAAATGTGGATTCAAAGACAGTAGATACATACAGAAATTAAGGCACATCGGGTTTTGATTAATGAACCTGTGTGACTAGAACTGAGAGTATCATGTAAGGATCTCTTTGGGTTTGAGATATAAAATTCCAAACTGAGAACTGATTTTTTTTTAAAAGGAGGTAAACCAGCAGCTTTGAATAACTGATTAGCACAGTAATTAGCTCTTACAACTAAAAAGCAATCTAATGTTTCTTCTGTATCTAGTTTTCCATGTGAATTTTTGCAAACTACAGATGGAAAAGAGAAGGAATGAATTCTTTCTTCGTGCATTGCTCAACCTGCAAGAAAAGAAATTAGGGTCTTGAGAAAAGAACAGAAAATCACCAGCCATGAAGAAAGCAGACGTCACTGCTTCCCTTGAAAAAATCATTCAACTGTGTTTTGAATTGCTTCTCTTTTCATTGACTTGTGGTGTTGCAAGCAGAAAGTAATTTTCTGACTCCAAGGATTTTCCAACAAAGTGCAATTTCTTTCCCTAGGTTATGGTGTTGGGCACACCCAAAATGGATTTGTGTCTTTTGTTTTGTGGACTGTGTGCTTTTGTTAGAGCTTTTGAGAAGTACAGATATGTTACTTGCACAATACTGCCTTAGGAGAGAGCTTCTTTAGAAAGTGCCTGAAGAAGAACTTGTTCCCAGTGAAATGACAGCTGAAAACATTTCAAGTATTTCTATAAATTCTTAATAAAACGCAGTTTGGTAGGAAACCATTTTCAAAATTATTTTGCTGGCATATAAAAGTTGTAACAGAAAAGTTACATTTTATCCATCTGCTGCATGGTGTATGCTTTTAATAATTAAAAAAGTGTGTTGAAACCTAGGTAAACTACAGGGTTTTGGCCTAGATGGTAAAACCATGCTATAAATTGCCCTTAAAGGATTTATGGTTGATATGTATGGAGTATTTTGCGAAAGATTATTGCATGACGTGGATGATTAGCAGTCACTCTATAATGGAATGTGCACTTGTGTATTTTGTAGAACCACTAGATGAGCTGAAGATCAGAAGTCACAGCACTGAACCACTACCAAAGCTGGAAAACAAGGAGAGAGGACATCACGGGACAGCTTCCTCTAGGGAGCCCGGGAAAGCTCAGGAATGGGATGGAACGCCGGGCCCCCCTGTGGTGTCCAGCCGGCTGGGGAGATCCTCTGTCAGCCCAACCATGCTGGCTGGAGGCAACAGCTCAGGTATGTCAAGTAGCAGAGCAGGGAAGATCTAGCGAATGTCCTGTGAGATGAAAAATCTCTAAAGATACACAGGTGTGGGTAAGCATCCAGATTCTTTAGACTTCCAAATATCTTCTAGAATTGGCCCTGCCCATTGACTGCTGCACTGCTAAGCTTTGTGCTGTCTGCTTGTGCTCTGTGCTGGAGCAGCTGGGAAGGTGGCACAGAATAGGAGCATGTAAACATGCTGGTCACCTGCCTTAAAAGAAATAAAGAATTCCGACCTGACATTGAAAAGGGACACTGTGGCAAAGAGACCCCCAGGATGGCACCTCAGGAAGAAGTTCATAAATTCGGGTATCACATAAAGTAACAGAAATACACTGTGCAAAAACAAGGCTGTCTTACTGAGGGGCACAGTGACAGGACACAGGCAGCCTTTGCTTTCTGCTTGTACAGAAATTTCTAGAAAAGTGCCTGTGGATTTCAGAAGTCTCAGATTCACACTTATTCATGTTATTAATCAAAAATGTTTACATATTAAATAGTAAATTGCCATAAACCATAGCATTATAATGCAGTCTTGTCTATAAATTGACTAAGACAAACAGAACTGATAAATGAATAGACATCTATAAAGAGATATCTGTGGCCCTTGCATGAGTACTGTATTGGTACTTCTGAGATTTGACAGCTCATAAAAGATTAAATTCAGTGCTTATTAGCTGGACTGTGAAAAATATCCCCTTTAAGGACAGTTAGCATATCTAGTACTGAAGCCTCATGGTCAGTGTTCAGTATGTATAAGAGCATGAATGAGCAACTCAGACAAGAAATCATTCCTGCATGAGAGATCTGCTGGGCAGTGAGTGGCAGCAGTGAGTGTTTAAACTGCTGAGCAAGCAGAGATGCTCACACCTCACCCAGAACATCGCTTCCCTGTGTGATAATGGGACTCACATTGTCCCTGAATTACTGAAAATGACACCTGAAACTCAGTGTATTAGTTGAAGAGACTGCTGATGTGACATGTCATTTGCAGCAATCATGTAGTCCAGCTTTTCTTGTTAAAGACCCCCCAAACAGTCCTTCCTGTTGCAGTGAAAGTGACTTTTCTGCAAATTTTATTACTCTAGTACAGGTTTTTTGTGTGTTACTGCCATTTGCTTACTTGTCTGTTCTCACAAAGCTTCCTGGAAGGTGGGAATTTTCCAGATTAGCTCATAGCTTTTCGTAAAAATTCTGTTCTCGGTGTATTAGAGCATCATCTATGCTAATGCAGGTAAAAGGATGGGTTTAAAGCTACCACATCAAAGTACTGGGACATCCGATAATTAGACCAAAGGTGTGTACCTCTTCAGTTCTGCAAGATGACACTATGGAGCAGAGTAGTAAAGAAGTTATAATTAAAGAGTAAGCTCTTAGCAAAGCACAACACTGCTGTCCAATGTTTCTGCAGCAGTTTTATTTCAAAGAGTTGGTTGATCTCCAAAAGCAGACAAAACATGTTGGCCTCAATCTCCATTTGGCATCAGCAAACTGTAATAGTTGTTAAATCATGCCTTGATTTAGTTAAGTGTGACTTTTTCTTACATTGCTAGGACTGTCAAAGAAAAATTTTTTTTTCTTGGCTGAATTTTGACTCCTTTCTATGATTAAAATCTGAGAGCTGATTATGACTTTTCTTTCCCTGCAGATTTATGATATTTCATTTGATGAATATTGCCTCTCATCTGCCCTGAATATTTTTTCCGTGTGTCTCTTGCTGTTGCCTGGGCAACATGTTTTACCTTTACTCGGNAAGGATCCTTAGACACAGGCAGGAGCACCCCGCAGGAATGCCCCCCCGGACCGATGCACAGAGTGCACGTTGGAAATGCACACCGGAGAATACACACTCAAGGCTAAGGCTCCCACGATGGTTTCCTTGTACAATTACAGACCTTGCATATTAGCATATCTATCATAGATTTTCCAATGGGAGGCTCTGGAGGAGCCCCCTCGTCGGGAATGTTCCCCCTGCATGGGTCTATCTTAGTTTACAGAATATGTGCTGGAGAGGACCTTGAGTCTGGGGCTCACTGACCCCCTCACTACGGAGTTTCTAAGATGTTTGGTCTCTTGGCCTAACAGAACTTTGGGTCTAAGCTCGTTATCAAACCTAGGGAATTACAAGTATGTGGGCTAAAAGCACTAGGGATACAGAAAGGCTGCATAAAAGTGTATATGAAGGGGGTTATGAGAGAAATATATGAAAAAGCAAAAAGCATTATGGCATCACTGGGAACTAGGGTGGCCTGAGCAAAAACCTGAGTGAGAATACTGACTTTTGGTGGGTTCTCCCCAACTCTTAAATTGCTAGTAAGATCAGAGGGAGAATGAGCCATCTCCAAAGTGAATCTTGAACGTTCTGTCCATTTTGTTCAAAGATCCTGGGCTGTCAGCTGCACACAGCTATCGCTGTCTCTAATGCCTGATTGTTCTGTGACAGAATTTGTCAAGGGCACTTTATGTTTCTTGGCATCCTATAATTTGGTATGGAAAGCAGTGTGATTTGGGGGCATGCTGACTTTTAGGACAGTTGGTGCGATTGTAATGAACGGCAAACACAGTCTGTAACACAGAATCTGTATAACTTCACTCCAGGAGACTTGAAGAGTATTTTCTGGAATGTTGCTGCCTTTCTCCTAACTGCAAAGAAGCAGCATTTTGCATTGCCACCTGCTGCTGGAGACAGGCACTGCCCTGCTTTTTAAATCTCGGATGCTCTGTTGTGTCCTGGTTTTGAATCACCACCAGCTTGTCACTCAGCCAGCCATACGTATTCCATCTGAAAACATTATATATAATCAGGAAGGCAGTAAATGCCCATCCTTCACTGGAATTACTGGCCATCATTGATGATTTCCAAAAGTCATGAATATTTTAAGTTTATCTCTTTGGGAATGCGGCAAAGCCTGGGAAGCCCAAGGTGCAAGATGCATCCATTGGTGTAAGAAGGGAATAGCAGCAAAATACCAGTCCATGCCAGCCAGGTCTGCTTCACACAAAGACAACTCAGTAGTCCCACCAACCCCTACATTTTCTCCTCACAGGCAGTATCACTGTGCTCCTAAATCCATAAGGATTCTCCAAGTGAAGGCAGCTTAATGCTGGGGTTTTATGTTACTACCCAGTGAGGTCCAGACCTTGCCTGAACTGGTCATTCATGTTCTCTGCACACAAGCTCTTCCTAGGCAGTGCCTGTCACCCAAAATAAAATGAGCAGTACTGGGAGCTGCACATTGAGGGCATCCTGCCAATGCTCCTGGTCCTGGTGTGTGACCTCCTGGATGTGGAATCACACAGATTCTGACTGGAGTAAAAATATTACCTGGGTTTAAGAAAAACACACACAAAAAACCTGAACAAAGATACAAAACACTTACTTGTATTTCAAAGATGCCAGGAAATAGCAAACAAACACAGCCAAATCCTACGACAAAAGCTTTACAAAGAAAATAAACACTCATATTTCAGGACAAAAAGTATGTTCCACTAACAGCTTTTCCCTTTGGGCAAAGTATCCCCTAAACCTAAATAGAGGGTTCCTTTCAGACATGGTTTTACTCATTACCTGATTTGGTTTTGTGATTCGCTAAACTTTTGACCTATGGATATCTGGGAACACTGAGTTGCAGAGGTTCAGTGCTCCCTTTGTGAAAACTTCGGTTTGACATGCTGCTATGATATTTTAGCACTAATTGGCTTCTGCCACTAGAAAAGTACTAAATACTCTTTTTTAAGGTAACAGAATACTTTATAGTTTATTAATGTTTCATAATTTCAAGTTATGTTTCAGCTTACTCATCTCTTTTTAGGCCAGTCTGAAGATACTTGGTGTGATGTGTTTTTCCAGTATGCATGCNTTTTTTTCCGTGTGTCTCTTGCTGTTGCCTGAGCAACATGTTTTACCTTTACTCGGTGGGGCACGGCACTGAGAATGCGGTACACAGTTCTCCTCAATGAACTTGTACATGAACTGTAACAGCTCGTTCTCTGCAATTAAATTAGAACCGTAACAGAATGCAGGAAGAGAGATTTAATACTTTCATATGAATACAAATGATTTCTGGAGTCAGGGAGATAAAGTAATTCTGTGCTAGGAATCCAAACTTAGATTTACCACAGGACCAAATAAAATCAAGGCAGTCCCCAGTACAGTCATCACTGCTGTTGCTCTCTTTGCAACATCGTAGATAACAGAAAAAAAGGCTACATTTTTTTGTGCAGACACGTCCTTGAAACACCACAGTTTGGTGCCTGCCTCCTAGTTCACGCTGGGACAGGCATTTATTAGGGAAATACTAAAATAAAATTTTTAAAATGGGGTTGAATTCCTCTGCTGTAAAAGAGAAAGAGTGTGAATGAATTTCCCATGTATGCTAGTCAGGCAGTTCTGCTCCAGCACAGATGAGCCGGTGATGCCTTATCCTGGGCTTAGAATTAAAAGCCAAACACGGTTAGAGGGGGGAAAAGGGATTTTACCTTGGAGTTTATTAAAGATCCTTAGATACAGGCAGGAGCACCCCGCAAGAATGCCCCCCCGGACCGATGCACAGAGTGCACGTTGGAAATGCACACCGGAGAATACACACTCAAGGCTAAGGCTCCCACGATGGTTTCCTTGTACAATTACAGACCTTGCATATTAGCATATCTATCATAGATTTTCCAATGGGAGGCTCTG